>VZRV01004979.1:3285249-3337484 GCA_013398115.1 Falcunculus frontatus | reverse complement strand
CCGCTCGGGTCCCGCCAGCCCGGAGTCCCTCGGGAAAGGTGAGGACAGCGAGGCGCCCCCGCGGAGGCAGCGGTGGGGGCGGCGGCGCGGTGGGTGCGCGTTCGGCTGGGCGGAGGGAGGCGGTGGGCTGCTGGCGGGGCCGGGCCGGGCCGGGCCGTGGGTGCCCCCTCCGGGTTTGACGTTCCCCGTGCCGAAACAACTTCAGAAGCCCTGTGAAGGGGGGCGGCCGGCCGGGCACACGGCTTGACCTTGCGTCGCCTTGGTCCCGCCGCGCCGGCCAAACGCCCCTGTGGTCAGCGGCGCCCACGCGTGGCCACGCGGTGGGACGGGGGTCGGGAGACGAGCCGTGCCCCGCCGGGACAAGGCAGGGCAGGGCAGAGCGGTGTCCGCCGGGCGACACCCGGGCGGTACGGCCCGGCGCGGGAAAAGTGCTGCCGCCCGTGAGGGCGGGCAGCGGGGCATGGGCTGCTGCCCTCGGCCACCCCTGCGCCCCTTAGACTGTGTCTCTAATGCAGCGCACCTGCTGCATTTTGCTGTTGTTTTGGGCATTAAATAGGTCGGGTTGGGATTTGAGGTGTGACCTTCATTCCCTCCGGTTTTTTCCTTTTTTAAAGTAAGCTGCCGTTCTTTGGTTTTGCTGTCTTTGCTTAAGTTAGCTCGTTTCCAGCAGTATGATCTTTTATTAAGCACGTGTGCGTGAGCCATCTATTACCCCATGTATCCAGCATGCTCTGCTGGGAGTTTTAGCGATAGAGGCATCGAGAAAGCCATGGATCATTCCTTTTTCTGAGTTCCAGAAACAGAAATAATTTGAAAGCTCTGGATTAACTGGGTCACTGCCCGAAAACATCATAGCTTTCCGCAGGAGGCATGCGGTTAGATGTTTTCAGGACTTTGTCCTGAAACTGTAAGTCCTCAGAAGCCTACTTATTTTATCTATCCGTAATGTGCTTTGCATACCGGTGGCATTGTGTGAATAATGGTAACCCTGGAGAGCCTGGCTCACTGTGAGGGGAAGACAGAAACACGGACGGAACTGAGGCCCGGGTCCTGCAGTCTGGCCTGTGCCAGGACAGGGCTGTGCTTGCGTCTGGGTGCAGGCTTAGCTGCCTTGTCTTTCTTGCGTGCTACTGTGCGTGTGTACTCCTGGCAGGCATCATTTACAAGGTATAATGTCAGGTGAAGTGAGCAATTTAGGGGTTTTCTGAGATAAAATGTTTTCTACTTAAAGTGAAACCTCTAAAACGTTCAGTCTCTGCCACTGACACAGCTTGGCTTAAAAATGATTTTTTTCCTGCAGTACTCAGACTGTTGAGGCAGAGTTGAGCCCTTTTTCTGTAGCGATGGTTATATAAATTAAAACAAAGTTAGAAATGTTATTAATGAAAGTTATGCAGAATTCTTAGATTCTGACAAAGGACAGGCTCAAATGTTGTTGCTTCTGTAACTAAGGTAGGCAGAGCCATGCCTCCATTCTCACCATCTGCAGGACTGCTGCTCAGTCTGAGTAAGAAGGTTTAGGAGTTGTAGGGGTTGTTGGCTTTGTTTTCACTCATTGGGAGATTAGAAGATTGGGATATATTTAATTTGGATTTGTGCTTTGAGTTTGTTTGCATCTTATCCAGTTTGTTTGCATCCTATCCATGAGCAGTTCACTATATGATTAAGGGGGTTTTTTTATTTATAAAAACTTCTTTCTGAAGTATCTTTTGTAGCTCAATGTCACTGTAACTCCTTTTCTGTTTTCTGTTTGGAGAAGACAGTGGTTAGCCATGTTTTGGTGTTTGAGGGTGGTTTTTTTGTTGGACATTTTTATTTGGTTTTTTAATATATATATTTTTTTAGCTCTATGTAAATATGCTGCTGAAAAAATCCAGGTTGGTATGCTCAAAGACTGTAGGCCATGTTGGATACAAAGGATGATTTGGGTCTAAAAATGGATAGTCAAAGATCCTGAAAGCAAATGGGCTGTTTTGCCAAATAAGGAAACTTGGCACATTCAGCTGTGTATTTTAAGATAGCACAAGTGTGGTGTGCTACTACTTTATTGGCAATATGTTGGCAGAGTGCCTTCCTGAAAGAAGCACTGAATCCTACTTTGTGGAACCACTCAGTAAAGTGAGGGGCAGGGAGTTGCATGGTTGTTCCCCGTAATAAATTACAAAGGGTGTTCCTGAAGTAATTGAATACTTGAGCAGCGTCAGGTGCATGTGCAAGATGAGAGATGCAATTTTTGGTTTCGCAGCCACGCACTAAACAAAATATGAGTTGCAGTTACTGTGCAATTTGTAAATTCTTTCCTCCCTCCTGTCTCTAAGTCCCTCAAGTGGAAGCTCTCCATAGTCTGGGAGCAGTAGCTGAATGACAAATAGAAGGGACTTCTGTTCTGTACGTGGAATAAAGCAGAGGATTTGGCATGGCAGCACTTCCCCTAGGCTGCAGCCTGTTGCAGGGAGCTGTGAGGTCTAAGTGAGTGAGTTCTTCCAGTGTTGCTGTGGTGAGATGCAGGGCAGCCTGCAGCAGGGTCGGTCTGCAGCCTGCGTGCCTGGGGGTTCCCTCACCTTGGGGGGTCGAGGGGGAGCAGCAAACGTGGGACCTTAGGAGGGTCAGGACCCTCACATGGGTTAATCTCCTAAAGGGCTGTAATCACCAGTGATGGCAGATGGTTTCCTACATCCTACACCTGCATTAGTGTACTGAACTGAGCTTGAGGTGACATAATGTGGTGACTTTGCTTGCTACGAAGTGAATCTGCGTAATAGAGTCCTGATATGTTAAATACTAATGTTAAATGATAATTTCAAATATTAAACACTGCCAAATGCAGCTCAGATCTGTTACTTTTTGGTATGAAATGAACAGCTTCTAACAGCATGCTCAAATATAAGTTACTATGAGGAAGAAAAGAGGCAGGAGAAGATGTAGATGTTGCTGCAAGATTACAAGGTCATGTTAACTATTAGAAATAAAACAGAAAAAGGAGCAAATACTTTTTCCCCCAGGAAGATCCCATAGGAATAACTGAAATAACCAGCAGTTTAATTATTTCCTGAAATACCTGTCATTCACTGTTTCTAAATTGTCATGTTTTAATTTAGTCGAGAACAAGCAACAAAGTCAGTGAATGCAGTGTTTCCCTGCTACACAGTGATGGTACTTACACACCTGGAACTGTGTGAGTGGGGAAGGAGGGTGTGGGTGCCAAACCCTCCTTAGCTGTGTGCAGGGGAGTTGCCATAACACCCCTGGCCCCAGGCCTGGAGGCCCTGTTGCAGAGGACTGCACTCCTGGCTGCAGAAGTGAAAGATGCGAAAAAGTGCTGCACATTGTTGGAATGCTGTGCTTGTTTCAGATGCAAGTGGAAGACTATGGAGTTTAATGAAATACCTGATCTATTTTTTTTTCTCTTAACCAATGGTATAAACTCAGATTGTTAAATATCTTTAAAACAGGATGACAAGTTAATAACTGTGTATGGATTTGTCGCTTCCAATTGTTAATCTAAACAGTTGTTTTCTCAAACATAACACAGAGATTGATCTCTCTAATTGAGGATTAACTGCCTTGAATCCAAAAACATGGAGTAATGTTTAAACAGGTCTGTTGTTTCATCTAGAAGGAGAAAACTAATGTAGGTTTTTAATTACAGATCTCTAAATAAAGAATGTCTCTTGTAAACCTCCTCTACTTTCTCTGGAAAAAAGCAGCTGGAACAACCTGATGCAAACCAATGAATCATTGTTTAACTCTAACTTACTGTGTGCTGGTGCCCTATAGCATCTCTACGACTACCTGAAAGGAGGTTGTGGCCAGGCAGGGGTCAGCCTCTTCTCCCTGACAGCCAGCGACAGGACAAGAGGACACGGTCTTAAGCTGTATCAGGGGAAGTTTAGGCTGGACATTAGGAGGAATTTCTTCACAGAAAGGACGATTAGATATTGGAATGGGCTGCCCAGGAGGTGGTGGAGTCACTGTCCCTGGAGGTGTTTAAGGAAAGACTGGATGTGGCACTCAGTGCCGTGGTGTACTTTACATGGTAGTGTTTGGTCATAGGTTGGACTCAGTATCTCGGAGGTCTTGCCACCTGATTCATTGTGTGATCCTGTGATTGCAGCTGGTTGACTGCTGTAGGTAAATTTGAAACTGGGAAGGTGTTTAAAGGATAAATGGTAGCTTCTGCAAATGCTTGTGTGCCAGACACTGCATTGTGAGTGCATGAAAATTTAGGTAAAGTTTGAAGCAGTAAGGAGGACCCATCAGAAAAGTACTCATTTGTATTTGTCAAGTGTCTGGTGTGCATGTTACTCTATGCTAGTGTAATTTTCAGAAATCAAATAATTTACTAGTTTGTACAGTTGATTTGGTGGTTCTGGGTGAACAGTAATGTTAAATCATTTGACAGGTCTTCAGAGCTGTTGAATTCAGATAGTGAAGGCCAGAAATATTTCTTTCCTGTGATGTGTTTTTCTTTTCACTTGGTTTCCTCTTCCTTCTGCCATCCCAAATGCAATGATCTCTTATCAGCTATTCCTGTTAAATTTATGGTCTAGTCAGTGCATATGCTTTTGCCTGTGAGTAACATCACTCTTCTAACTAATTCTGTTGTCAGTAAGGAGATTGTTCACTTGAGTGTGATTACCCATGTGCATAAATATGTGCAGGGCTGTGGCCTTAAATTGTGAGGTCTTTGGGTTGGGAAGGCAACCTGCTTTATTTGTCTGTAAAGTGTCACATATGCTTGAGACACCATGTACACAGCATGGACTTGGAGTAACTGCTGGAGTAAACAAGGCAAATGAACTTTTGTTTCTGAAGATCTGCTGATTAAGCAGCACTGGCAAAGAGCAAAACATTAAAACGTTCACTACTCTCTTGGTTCGTAGGATTGACCAATTTCCTTTCCTTTGAGCTTTTTCTAGAGAAAATGTGTGCAGGCCATGCAAAAGATGACTCTAGGATGACAGGAAATTAACAACAGCAGCAAGGTTAGGACAAGAACAGAAGGTCAGCAGGACAGTTCAGGCACTTGTATTGCGGAAGGGGCTGTAGAGCACTGGAAGAATGGACTTTATTTCACATCCCACTGGTAACCCCTGCTCTGACTTGCAGCTCTGGGGAGAGAGCATTCATGTTCCCTCCCTGAGAGCTGTGCAGGCTTGCTATCAATGAAAGGCTTGAAGTCTGCTCCTTCCTAAAGAGCCTTCTGTAAACATAGTAAAGTTGTCATGGTCTGGTCAGCATTTGTCTTTATGGGTGATCAAGAGATATAAAATGAAGCAGGTAGTTTCAGAGAAGGCTCTATGTTATGTGTAGAAAAGTGTTGATATCTTCATCTCTCATTTGGAGAATAGCTGCAACCAAATATTCCTACCAGAAATATGCCAGAAATTCCTGATCAAATGATATCTCAAAGTTTTAATCAGTTTAGCTGCACAATCAGGAGAGACCGGGGGCAAATAATGCCTTTGTTACAGAAGGGACTGGCATAAAGGGATTCTGGCAGTCAGCAGTAGGAGGAGTTACACAGGTGTGTTTTCCAGCTCTGGACAACACATAATGTGTGTTCCATCTCAAAAAGTCCTATGGAATGGAGGTTCCCAGAAGATATTGTATGTTTTGGTAGTGTAATTTACCAGTGAAATTGGATGTGTAGTTTTCACCATCAACCCAAAACCTCTGGTTCTTTTTTGGCTTGTTTTATTGAAACCCATCTATCATTTTATGTTGATACATTTATTCACTAATTGCAAGTATAGTATTAATTACCAGCGAGTATATTTTGCTGGTAATTAAAGCTACTTTGTCTAGGCTGGTGCATCTGAACTGAACCTGTGGCAGACTTGCAGATGGTTCTGGAGGGTGCCGTGTCTTGCAGTCCCGTTAAAGACCTGAGCTTTCTGATCTTACATCATTAAAAAAAGAAACCTAAAATTAGTCATTGTTCATGCATTTAGGTGAGAATGTTTCTCGAAATTCGCTACAGCCATAAGCTTTATCACCGTGAAATCTCAGGGAAGGACATTCTGTTCCCCTGTCAGCAGACTTGGGATCGTCTCTTGAAACTGCCGACACCAGTCTTGGCACAGGCTGCAGAATTTCACATATTGTAACCGAGATGAATTACCCTGTACTTGCGCTTTGTTACAACGTGCAAACAGAACTGAGTCACTCAGGAAGAGAGATTTACCATGGCCAGGTTTTTCCACATCCTTGCGCGAAGTGCTCCGACCTCGCCCGGAGCGCTGTTCGGGCGCGTGGTGAGTGCCGAGGTGCCGCTGCTCGGCGGCCCCCGCTGCTGGCCGGCCGAAGGCGTGTGCCCGTGTGGGCCATCGCAGCGGGAGCGCGGCGGGCCTGGGCGGGCAGGCAACCCGGAGCCGAGAGCACGCTTCCTGTCCGTCCGCAGGGAAGGCAGCGACGTGCCTGCCTTTTGCAGAGCTGCTTCCAGGGTGTTCGGGAAACGTCAGGAGTGCTCTGAGGAATACTGTTAGTTGTTTCTGTCCCCCAGCTCCTCCTAATAGCTTGTGCAAGTTATGCAAACTTTTGCACAGCCTGTTGGAATGCAAGTTCCCAGGCTCTTTTCCTCGGGTGGCCTGTGGATTTTACTGTAGTGTGCTTCTGATTCTGATTTTGGGATTATTGAACATGGGTAAGAAAGCCCATAAATCCTTGGAGCATGTGCATTAATAAAAGCTTTTCTCTTTACAGGTTTTGCTGTGGTATATTTTGTCATTATGAGATGTCGTCTACCAGTGCTTCATTTGTGCAAATTAAATTTGATGACTTGCAGTTTTTTGAGAACTGCGGTGGAGGGAGCTTTGGGAGTGTCTACCGAGCCCGATGGATTTCTCAGGACAAGGAGGTGGCAGTAAAAAAGCTGCTCAAAATAGAAAAAGAGGTAAAAATTTACTTTTCATTCACTTTGTCTGATGTGGTAACAAGAACAAAAATTCTTTCCTGGTGTTTTCCATCCTCTAGGTAATGCAGGCAAGCTACCTTGGGATTTTTGTTGGTTTAATTACAAAATAATGTAAGTGATGATGTCACAGTAAAGACATAATGAGTGGTCCAAGCCGAGGGGGCTGATTTAAAGTGTTATTGTTTTACCATTCACTGTTCTCTCCCACTTTTCTTGTTTCGCAACTCTCCTCTGTCTGGCCCTGAGGAGGAGGAGAGCTGGTTGCACCTCTGGAGCTACTAATTTCCCCTTGATACCACCGGCATGTTGCTAGATAGGAAGAGGTAGTGTTCACTGTCATTACCTGATTCCATTTTTTCCTCTTGACGTCTGTTCTGTGGTTCGCATCTGTATGTTCACTACAGGCTTAGAGTTGTCTCTTCCCTGCCTGCTGAAGATTTTGATCTAGGGCTCCACTAGCTCCTAGTCATAGCCACATAGTCATAGCTTGGTCTTGCAGTGACGTAGTTTTAACCCTAACTGTTCTACCAGTCACCTTCCTTTGGGGCATCTTGTGACCTGGAAAGGCAGACAGGTTCTTGGCAATCCTGAGGGAAAAGGCAGAATTAGCTTAGTGTACCTTTACCAGCTAAGGTTGGTTTGTTGTTTGGGTTTTTTTAAAGCTTTTAGAATTTGTCTAGAAGTCCTTTTGGCCCCTCAGGTTGGTACAGATTCAGCAGAGACATGGTGTATGTGGTCCTCACAGCGCTCCAGTCTGCCTGCTGGCCAGCACCACAGATGGAGCAGTGAGCACACACCTGTGTAGTGATGGACAGCACAGTTTCTGGGCTGCTGTTCCATCAGTACTATGTCTAACTTGTATACAATATCCTCAGACTATTTTAGGAAGACAGTTACAGGATGGAGGACAGAGGAGCAGTGCTAGGCATAGTAGACTTAGTAAATAATCAGACACCAAAGTTCATCCACTGCTGCAGCAGCTGAGCTGCTGTGATTGTGTCATGTTTAGTGATGTGATAAGCATGTTTGATCATGATTAAGCATGTTGCTGTCTAAAATAATGTAAAAGGATCTCAAGATTTTTCTAGGATAGTGGAAGATTTATACATTTTGTCCAATGTCAGTTTGTGCTGTTCTCTTTATTTCTACTATTTGTTAACATCAAAAGATACATGAAAAGTAAAACCTGTGCTATGCAGTATCAGTAATGCGCTCCTTAAAAATCATCTGGCTGGCAGATCTCAGTCAGGGTCAGTGAAATACCTTTATTGAACATGTATGTTCCTGAAGGAGTTACACCTGTATCTGTGCTAGACCTGTTTATATGTACTTAAAGCGTTTCTTGAAAGTAAATTTAAAAACAGTATTAATATATCTTGTGATGACATGAAACGGAATGGGAAAGGATGGAGAAATGACAATCCTTTGTATTACTTGACGCAGTTGGACCATTCAACAAAAATCCCATTTTTTTAAGACAGCACAACACAAAGTTCAGCTTGGAGTAGCAAAGAACACAGGTTGTACAGTAGGAAAAGGAAACCATATGCCAGAAAGTTTATTATAATTGAATGGTTTATTTAGGGGTTAATGAAGGCTTGCAACTCAATAAGAGCTCATATCATGGTGCTGTTAGGCAACTTAGGTTAATTGTTTTGCATATGCAAATTGGGATCAAACAATTTGTAAGAACCAGGCATGCTTTATCTTGGTAAGTAGCACTGGGAAAATTGTTGTTAGGCGTTTGTGGTTCTGTTGTGTTTAAAAGAGTGTAAATGAACTGGAAGGGGAGCCCAAGGGAATCTGCAAAACACAGAGTGGAAAGTTAGTGAGGATGGGGGTGTCTAGTGGGGGTGATGAATATCATCTGTCAGGATGAGTTGACAGAAGGGGAGCAAGTGCCTTCCATCACAAATTTATTTCTTTTTCTTCAGACTGGTTATAATTTGCAACTTAAACTAAACAAGACAGGTTATGGGAGCAGCTTGGTATGGGCACTTTCTCTTGAAAGCTTTCTGGGAAGGCAGTGGAGAGGCAAGTGGTGATGCCTTAAATAAGTCTAACAAGCTTTGGCAGAACTTTTCTGTCAACAACCTTAGAGAATTAAAAAGTAAGCGCTTATTTAGAAAAATTGCATTTTCATATGGAGAAAATGATGGGCTGGTTTAATCTAGTGCAAAAAGTTATTGCAAGAACTAGTGCTTGGAATTTGTAGCCAGAAAAATTAGAATGGAAAGAAAAGCACAAATTATCAGGAGTGAGGATGAGTAACACTTGTTGGCACAGACTACAAATGGAAGGAGTGAACATGGAGGATCCTTTTCATCTCTTTGTCTTCTCACTGAGATGTCTTTTTAGACAATTGTTTTTGTCAAGTTGTTGAGCTCAACACAGGAGTATCTTGCTGAAGTGTAGTGGCCTGTGCTGTACCAGAGGCCAGCCTTGGTGGCCGAAAGGTCTTCTGACCCTAAGGGCTGTGACATGTTTGCATATGTAGCATCTTCGTCCATAGTGATGACAATAGTGAATGTCTGTGACTGAAGTGCACTGAAGGTCATGGTGAGTTAATGACTCTTCTGATATCGATACAGAAATAACTTGCTGTAACTCTTGTGTATCTGTGTTTAGTAGACACTTGGATGCATTTAGTCCAGAAAACTAATTATTCTGTGCATTTGGACAATGCTGTCAGGCACTCTTGGGGATGGTCCTGTGCAGGGCTGAGAGTTGGATTCAATGATCCTTGTGGGTCCCTTCCAGCTCGGCATATTCTGTGATTCTACTCTTTCTAGTTTATTTGGAAGGAAGTGTCCTTTTATCTCCATGACTGCTTGTCTTGTATTTCTGTTAACTGCTGCCAATAATCCATAACAACTGATTAGAGGGAAAACATAGGAGAGTTGTGAAAAACTTGCTCAGAGGCATTTCATGCTAGCCAAGTGCAAGGGCACAAGCCAAGTCAATAGAGCTGTGGTATCATTCTGCAAATATGTTGTCTCTGTGTGTAATTTTATTAAACAAGCCAATCATAACCAGCAAAGATCTTGAAGGTTTTATATTAGCCAAGGGGCTAACATGTTCTAACATGTGAAACAAAGCAATTTTTGTTCCAGCATAACATACTAGAATATGTGCTTAGAAAAACTTACAAATACTTGGAAGAGTGTTGCTCAGACACATTGCTTTGAAACTCTTTGAAATCTGAGAAATACCTCTGCAAGGCATTAACTTTTTATAGCAGGCAGTACAACACAGCTTTATGGGAAGAGATGTGTGTTTATGTGAAAAAATACACCTAAACAGGTCTGCTAGGAAAAATATATATATGCTTCAAGGCCTTGATTAGAATATCGGATGTGAAACTGAACAAGGCTTGTGCTGATTAAGTAAAACATAGGAATGTAGCCTGGGTGATTAAATAGCAAAACAAAAACAAGCAAACAGCAGCAAAAGCAAAGCAAAACAAGCAGCAAAACAAAAATTAAGTTGATGTTTTACTATCTAGTACAAGCACTATAGTGGTTTTAGATTTAAAGTAGGAAACAGGAATTCCTAGTGAATTGTTTTATGGAAAATCTTACTGTCAGCATGATGTTTATGATGCGTGTGGCAGTAGAAATGCCTCCTGTAGCAGGATCTGTCCTTGTTCCCTAAGTGACAATTGTGTCCACTCATTGAAGAAAATCGCACATCTACTACTCTGGAAGTTATTTAGTATTTTTTGAGAGATTTATATGAATTATTGGATAAACCTGTAATTTGGCTCCTACTGAAATGAATGGGAGAGACTGGGGCCAGGGGCCTTATTCTGCAAATTGCTAGCAGTTCTTTTGACTCCATTATCTCGAGCAGATAACTGCTGGAGTGAAGTGTTACAAATGTTGTTTTATGCCTTGCCACGTTAGCTTTTCACTGAAGAGCACTCACCTCCTTTGATTGCCCATCTCTGAAGTTCACCTGTTACTTGTCATTGCTTTTGAGGGCTGTGCTTTTGGTGGCAGTTTGTTGGCACCTGGAGTGTGGAGTGTGGTTTTTCATCAGGAGGTTTATTACTGCTAGAATTTCACCTGAAATTTGAATTTGATTTTAATATCACAGGTCTTTGAAAGTACTCCATGGTCCATAAGCTGTCTCCATGCTATTGATGGGCAGCAGTATTGCTTCAGCCATTACAACCAGGATAGTTGGGTACAAGATCGCTTGATTTCATGCAGTACATATGTTCCTGGACTCTTTCAAAATGCTGGCAGTGGTCTGTGCAAACTGCAGGAGAGTGGTGGAAAAAACCCCAGTAAAATGTAATTGTGATCTTATTGGGAAATACTTAAATATTTGTGGTGAACTAACAGAACTAACGTGTGGATAGAAGAAGTTAAATTGAGCAGGATTAACTGTGCATGCTTTGTTCAATCATGTCTGTAACACATTTGAATTTTATGAGACTCAAAAATAAAAACATGTTTTCTCTAGTTTTGATTCTGTATTGCCTGGAGTCTGACTACCATGGAAGTTAATCTTATATTGTCAGGGTTTCTTGTATGTAATACGTGTGTTGTATGCTTTAGGGGAGATTTTAATGCTTCATAAAATTTTTCATTTGACATTTTCAATGGCATTTTCATGCCATTTTCATGGCATGTAATGCAGCTTGTTCACTTTTTTGATTTTTATGATCCGCTTCTGGAAAGGACTGTCCGGAAGACGTAGATTGTGCTTGTACCTTCTGAAGGGGATGAGTTAAGTAGAATCACATGCATGTCACTGGAGTTACCTCATTCATGTTTGTAGTGCTAAAAGAGAGCATGTGATGATTTTAATGTGGGTCATGAGAATAAGGACTGGCAATGATTTTCAAGAGTAACAAGAGAAAAACAACAGAGTGAAATAAAGCAAAACAAAACAAACTGAAATTGATACTTTAATCCTGACAGGACTAAAAATAGTAGATGTTCTTTTTCTTTTTAGTTTGTAGCTGCTATGCTTGCTCTGGTGCCAGCCCTGAATGACTTTCTACACTGGGACCTGGCTGTAATGAAGAGCTATTCTGATGCTCTATTATTATTTTATTAGCTCTTTCTAGGAGCTCCTACTCCCTTACCTCTTTCAGGTCTGAATCAGCAAGTATTCAGAGGGAGGAACAGTGAGAGAGTGCTTAGAGTGTGTGCTGTATGAAGTTATGCAGGGTGTAGGAGTCAAATATATGAACTTTCCAGGGATATCTGCACCTATATTGAAAAATTACAAAGTTCACAGTAAGTGATCTCATGGGAACCCTTCCAGCCTCATATTCATTCAAGGAAGTACAGACTCACACAATCAGCTAGGTTGGATGAGTCCTTTAAGACATCAAGTCCACCCTATGACCTAACACCACCTGGGCAACTACGCCATGGCATCAAGTGCCACATCCAATCTTTCGTTAAATACCTCCAGGGATGGTGACTCCATCACCTTCCTGGGCAGCCCATTCCAATGCTCAATCACCGTTTTTGTGAAAAACTTCTTCCTGATGTCCAGCCTAAACCTTCCCTGGCGCAGTTTAAGTCTCTGTCCTCTTGTCCTGTTGCTAATTGCCTGGGAGAAGAGACTGACCCTCACCTGGCTACAACCTCCTTTCAGGGTTACTGCTATGTGTTGTTAGCTGCTAACAGGACATAAAACTGTATTTATTATACCAGAGGAGTGTCTTAAAATGTCTTCGTTTCTGGTTTTTAGAGTGGTTATTTTGCGAGGTTTTCTGTTTGTTTTTTTTTAATATATTTTGGTAAAGGAATTGGCTTAGAGCACTCCTCTTGGTGCTGACTCGGGTATTCCCAAAAGGTATCAAGAGGATACTTCGAACCCTTTATAAACTGGAAATTGTCAAAATTGCTTCAGATGCTTCAGATGCTCCAGCTGTTGTGTATTCTGTGTCTTGCAGAATAAATCATTTTGGATAGGACAGACTTCTGCAATGAATCTGACTGATTCTGTATTTGCCCTATTCTTGGCTTTCATTCAAGGGGTAATTTTCTGGAGGATTTTATTTTGTAAATGTATGTCATGTTTCCAGGAGTCGAGAAAGTCACTGCATGAGATTTTCTTAGTGGGTGCTTTGGATAAGACTGTGTTGTAAGTGTCATGGCATATGTGTTGAAACCAAAATGTTGTCGAAACCCCATATTTGGGAGACACCAGTATAATGAAAGATGATGTAGCATTGCGAGAATACAATTATTCTTGCGAAAAACAGGCTTTAATTTCATTTTGTCTGTTTTAAGAAACTTCATTCTGGTGTCTCCCTCCTAAAACAATCTTGGAAACATAGCAATCCAGACATATAAAAGTATTTGTCTGTATTTTGCTATATTTTATTGTAGTGGATTTTTTTACTTGTGTATTTAAACATTTTTATACCAAGTTTTTCATTAGAAGACTAACGTATGTGAGAGTTGCCTTATATAAATAACAAGTATTTGTAGTACAAGTTGTGTGGCTTACTGATTTTTTTGACCAACTTAATCTGAGATTCTTACTTAGACTGGCTTGTATGTACACGTTTTTTTAAATCAAGCCAACTTTGGGGTTAATTTGATATGGACATCAGCTTCAGTGGAACTGGCATCTCAGGGCCCACACTGGCAGTCTGTGGCTTCGAAAGTTTTTCTGTATCAGTTGAGACATAATAACTGTCAGTGGTCTAAACCACTAGATTTTGTACTAAAATTGTAAAGGGTCACGTACACGTGTCCTTTGGACTGATGGCCAGTGTTGAACAGTTGCTACATAAGCAGATTTGATAAACAGGTAAATTAATAAGCTAAGATGCACCAGATATGTCTGTTGCTTCCTTTTCCTTATCTTTTGAATTGCCTTAAGCTTTGTAAGTGAGAAGTTAAATTACCTTGCATGTGCTGCTTATTAGGAATATAGGTACAGCTTAGCTTGGTTGAGTCACAGGAACTTACTGTGTGCCTGATCCCTGGGTTAGGAATATCTCTGTGAGGTTTGGACCCTTTTATCTCAGTTATCTTTAATTTCAGTGGTTTGTTTTCTTTTTCTTTTCAGAAGGTGCAACATCTGCAGGTGAACAAGTTTTTGTGCTGGTTTCCTATAAATTATGAATAAATGTTGTTTAGAATAGGGAGAAAATCTGTCTCTGTTTAGAAAACACTCTTTCTTATCCTTTTTGCTATCCACAACACGCAGTCTGTTAGTATATTGTTAAATATTCTTTACTTTCGTAACTAGTTTAATTCCACTGTATATTGTCTTAAAAATTATTCTGTCACTGCTGCAAGTTTTTGTTTGATAGTGGGCTGCTCGTGTTTCCAGTAGATAGCTGCAATTAGGGGCATTTTTCCTAGGGTGGGGTTTTTTTTTTGTTTGTTTCTGTATTTTGGGCTTTTTTTGTGGGGTTTTTTTTGGCCCGTTTTTTTTCTTTTAATATTATTTTTATCTTTCTCTAGACATGTTTCTTCTGTTTCAGTCTTCTTTTTGCATGGACTTGGTTGTTATTTATAATTTGGAGGAGAGGTTGTGTTGCTTATTTCTTTATGCCAGTAACCCTTGACATCAAATGGCAGCTCTTTTGTTTCCCCTCCCACGACATTTTCTGACCCTGAGCTTCTGTTGAAGTGATCAACTGCAAAACGGTATTTTTGGATGTTTAAGCGATCCTGAAGCTTTGCTGTAGAAATCTCATGGATACAGAAGAAATCTGTTTTTCTCAAAGTGCTGTTTTAGGCTGTTGCAAGCTCAAGCAATTGAGGATTGTTTCAAGTTAGACTTATATAGACATTTATTTAACTATATGGTTTTCCTAAAACAAGTAGAAAATCACAATGACAGGTGAGTGGTAACTTGAGAGATGATAAGTGATTGCATGTTTGAGTCTTATGTGCTTTGAGGGACAGCTGACAATTTAAATGTCTGTGACCCACATTGAAATTTGTTGGCGTTGCAATTCCTGGAGATGCTAATTAAATAACTTGCACTCACTGCAGCATAGAGAGTGACAAATTGTTTCTGATGATTCCAGAGTAGCTCTTGAGGTGTGTGGAAGTATTTTGTTTGAATCTGACACAGTTTCTGGATTGTTGCATGGCTGTGCAATGGTGCAGATGCAGTCAGAGACCTGTGCTGGAGTTGATGTGATCTGAGTCTGGGACCATTAATCTCCTGAAGACTGTTTTCCACAGGAGTATTCAAAGCTGAGCATGGGGGCCACAGTCTTTGCTTGGGTCCCCAAACTACCCGCCACACACATGGTAGAAATAGAATTTTAAACAACATGTTTTGTGCTTTTAAGAGGGCAGTAAAATGCTCTATAGAACTAGATAGGCCCTAGTTGATTTTCTTTTTTGTTTTTAGTCCTTAATTTTAAACTGACTGCATGTGAGTTGTGTAAGGGTCTGGGGCACAAGATTTCACTGAAAACAAAGTTGAAGAAAAAAAAATATCCTAACTCGAATGAAAGCAACAAAATCAGTCTTTTTAATTGCAATAACACAACTAAGACTGTAAAAGTTATTTCGTATTTACCTACTGCCACTTACTAAGGTGCTGATAGAGAAAGTTTCCTTTTTAAGAGGACAGTATAAACAGTCACAGGGAAACATTCAGATGTGTTTATGTTAGCTGGAGGCTGCAGAGGAGCCCAGAGAACAGCTTCAACATTAACTCTTTCTGTTATATTCAGTTAATTGTGTTAACACACCAGAGAGATGAGGCCAGTAAGGGCAAACATAGAGCTGCTCTTCTGATCCAGCTGCCTCCAAACTGTCCTGTTTCTCTTTTTAAATGTTTAGTCTGTTACAGTTCAGCTACTGGGGAAGAATCCTATTTGCAAATACATCTTTGTTTACTAGACTTATGTTTAGAGAATCTGCGTTATGCATAATTTCTATTTAAGAAAGTCAGCTCCACAGGGAAACTGGGTGTCCTGCACACGGGAGGGGCCCGTTATGGCTGCACCTCCTTGGCGAAATAGGGCCTGGCCCTTGGATGTCGTTGAAGGGGAGCAGTGCCACACACCTTCCCACTTCTCTTCTGCCTCTGGTTGCTTATTTATTTTACTCCAAAACTTCTAAAAATTGAGGTCCCTTGTGGCTAAATGGTGGAGGTAAGGGAGAAAAAAATCATGTCATGATATACAGAACTGACCAAATAGCTGTGGGTTTTGTGTATTGGGCACCTGATTTTCCAGTAGCCACATCAAAAGTGAGCATGGTTTGTAAAATCCCTTGAGCTGTAAAATCCCTTGAGCTGTAAAATCCCTTGAGGAGAAGCGAGAAAGCTCTTGACACCAGAAGATGAGATGCAGCTGCTTGTACCGAGTTGCTCTTGGAAGGTGGGAAAACCAAAGGACAGGCATGCAGGCTGGGTGGGTGGCAGCCTTTCAGTGAAAGCTGAGGCACTCTGCAAATTATTATCTGGCAGGGGCAGAATAGGAGCAATGAGTAGGTTGTTCTGGAAACTTGTTAAAATCAACTAGTTGCTGCACCCTCGAGCGAATGAGTGACATTTTCCGAGAGGTTATCTTTTCCTCTTACTTGGAAGAATCGTAGAGCTGAGAAAGCATAGTGCATGCCTATGTGAAGTTAGAGGAGGGGAAAAGCACAGAAATCACTTCTTGTCTAATCTTGTAATGAGTTTAATTTTAGTAAGTTTAGTAAGTTAGACGCATTTGAGGCAAACCTTTAAAGAATGAAGGCTTATAAGCAGTGATTGGTGGGTTTCCATGTTTGTGAACTGTGCACCTTTAATATCCTAAACCGAGGAAAAGGCTTTTTGACTTGTGGTGTCTCTGTATGCTGAGGGTACTGTGTGTGATGTAAGTATGTAGCCACAGATGGCTACAATTTGGAGTTGTTGAATTCTTCTTTCTTTTAGATGTTGCCTTGCTGTTATCCCCATAAGAGTTTGTGAGAGCCCTAAAGGCACATGCAGGATCCAGACCCCACTCAAAAGGATCACACATTTTGGAGTTCTGCTCTTAACTTTTGGGTTCTCGGCTGTTTATGTATTTGTACCAAAGTCTTTATTGTAAAGTCATCTCTCCAAGCCGGGGTCTCATCTGCCCTGTGCAGAAGTTGGCAGTAATGTGGTTTCTGGCACTGGGTTCTGAGTGGTTTACTCTGTTCCCATTGCAGAACTCTTCCCTATAAGTGCTAAAATCCTGGAAGGAGTCCTGCAATTTTTCACTGACTGGGAATAAAGCTCAGTGCTCCTAGGACCAGCGAGCGTTCTGTTTTTACTTAATAAATTTGAAACCTGCAGTAAGAATTATCCTGCCTTTTCACTCGTGTGATTCTGTGCTATACTGTGAGAAGTGGGATATTCACTGCCTGTTACAGCTGTTAGTGAGATGAATGTGAAGTAACAGCACTAACAGGGTGCCTGACTCAAGAAATTCAAGGCGAGTGACACTTGATTCTGTAGCAACATTGGCATCAGCTGTTAGCTCTGGTGACATGGTCATTGCCTTGAAACTGTGACCCAAGTCCCCTTTTCGGGAAATGAAGAACCTGCAAAGCCTTTTCAAAGACAAGGGCAGCTGCTTTGTTTGTCTTTTAAAAATCTGTATTTCTACCTTTTTGCTTGGTCAATGTTTAGAACCATTGAAAAAGCAAATGTGACATGGGGACTGAGATCCTGCAGCTAGAGCTCCTTTATGATTACATATTCAACCACAACCTCACAAAGGAAAATGAGAGTCCCTTTTCCTTTATGTACCATATTTCAGTTTTCCCTTAGGTTTAAATTGGCGTTTTGGACTATATTCGCTCGAGCCACTGAAGAGCTTATCAGAAAAGGAAGGAAACAGAGGGAGGGAAAGAAAGATAGATTTCCAAATGACAAGCGTTTGAATAGTCGAAGTTCAATCCCTAAAACAAAAAGTGGAATCTTTTTTTTCTAAATAATGTGCTTTACAGTCTCACCTCTCATCTTGAGAAACATAAAAGAGCAAGTAAAAGAGATGACCCAAATCACAGAGTCCTTTGAAAGAAGAAATTCAGCTGTTTTGAACACTTACAATCAAAGGAAGTGGTTTCCCTAATTACATGAACTATGTGAAAGCTCTCAGAATAGCTCTTCCACCCCAGGATTCCTTGCACTTTAGAAGTTTGCATAAAAGCTCACATGGAGAATCAGATGCAAAGTGTTTGATTCAAATTTTATTAGGCAGAAGTGAGCATACATTCCTATCTCTGGGTTTGACAGCTGCTTGGGTCTGGACCACAAGCCTGGGTTTGATGGATTTCAGTCCTACACTTAAATCTTTCACTCTTCAGGTTCTCTGGTGAGACACCCCTATCGAGAAAAGTAGAATTGAAAAAATGGAGAAAGGATAGAAGGATCTCTTTGTGAGCTTTCAGTTGAGGATTCTACACCCTGATTAGGCTGTTCATTGTTGTGAAAACCCCTCCCTGTACACAGCTTTTATGAGGAATTTTGCTTCCTTACATTTTAAAGAAACTATGTATCTTAAAATATATATTTGGAAGAATTGTGATCTGAATTCTACAACTTTAATATTATTCTAGCACCACCATTTACTTCAATCCATCAAAATTCTGAATTCAGTAAATTCAGAGACTTTGAACAAAAAAGCAATGTTTTCAAAAGGCTATTACACCTTGTGGTTTCTTTTTGTACATTCACAATAATAAAGGTATGTTAGTCTAAACTAAACAGTGAGGACATATGAAAAGATGCAGGACACTTCTAAAGGCTTAAGATCTGTGGTGCTGTCCCTGAGGATACAATATGGATTAATTAATGGTTTAAATATTTTAAAATAATATTTGCAAGGGTTGCGACAAAATGCAAGACCATCACACTTGCTCTGCACAACAGCGACCTCAAAATGGTCTCATTCTCCCCTCAGAGCTAAGTACAGTAATTATATCTAGATTTGATAAAGACAGAGATAATTGATAAAATTGACCTTGAGGAGAGATCTTAAAACTCTTCAAAGTGCAACAATTCAAACTCAAGAAGGAAAAAAGGCAGGAGGGTTGTGACAACCTTCTGCGTATATGGAATCGGCCAAACCCTCTTTATAGTAACTGTATGCTAATCGCAAGATACTGTTAACTCCTCTTGAAGAGAAGGAGAAATGTTTCTCTAGATTTTTTGTCCTGCCAGTACTGGGGTTTTTTTAATTCCTTCCCTTCCCAGGCAGAAGGAAGGACTTTACCTGGAATAAGGAAACTGTCTCCTAGAAGTAAACACCCTCAGCAGACCAGTGGTGTTGCAAGTAAAGTGCTCAGCACAGTAGCAGCACGTGTAGAAAGGGAAGGGAAATGTTGCACAGCCATACAGCTGTGACAGGGTGGAAAAGAGTTCTTGCTGTGTCTTCTAGAGAGTTGTGTCTCAGGCAGCAAAGCTTTGCTAGAAGATGATTTTGCTTGGTTGAAGGAGAATGCTTAATTCCAACCTTGCTTGACCTGAAGGTGCATGGAAAATTATATTTGCTTGTGCCTGATCCTTGATAGGAGTCAATTTCTTAGACAAGGGTTTGGGTATGTCTGGCATTGGCAAATGGGAAGCTGTGGCACACATGATGCTGTTAGTCTTCTACGCCCAAAGGACCTGCCGTGGATCTGAATGTACTTTGTGCCACCAAAACATCACAGAGCTCCCGAGCCCTGGATCCAGCTTGTGAGCTCAGTTCATTGTACTGAACTTTGCTAATCTAATCCTTGTCATGCTCAGAGCATAAATCAAACAGTTAGTAGTTACGCGAAGACTACGGGCATTGCTAGAGTAGGAAGAGATGCAAATTCTCTCTGCTGCACTCAGATTCAGGTTAGAATTGTCATTAGCTGCAGCATGATGCCTTCTCTTCAGCTTTTTAGGTACAGTCCAGGAGAGAGAGGTTTTGTTGGACTCTGCACATGACCCTGGTCCTGAAGGTTCCTGTGGTCCCATGTATATAGAGTTCCTACTTCCTCTTGGCAGTTTCATTTATTGCAGGTCCTTGGGAAGCACAGTGCAGGGCGATGGAGGAAGCAGTGCAAGTCAGTTGTTTTCTAACCACAAAAAAGATGATCTTCATTTTTGTTACTGGCCTTTTAAATGTTATTCGTTCCCCATTAAGTATGTGTGATGTTCCTCTCATACTGGTAAGTACAGACATGGGTTGTGGTTATGGTACCTCTGGTTTTTCTGCCATAACTTTGAGGAAGGAACTGGCTTGAAATATTGTTGTTTCATTGGAGAAGAGCAATTAGAAAATCAGACTTTTGACTTAATTTGGTATCCTGTAGTGGTACAAAACCCCTGTGAGTTCTCTGTTCCTTGTAGGTCTGCTCATGAAACAAAGCAACTGCCTTCGTAGGTCACTCTGTAATCAGTCTCACTCTCCTAGATAGGTTCTTCTGGATTTCCACTTTCTGCAGAGTTCAGAGATACTGGTATTCAAGCTATGGACTTTTTAAAAATGCATTTTGATGCTGACCATTTGTATTCCTGTATAACAAGGATTAGAAATGAAATACTTGTTACTGCCATATCTATGTAAGCCAAGAGCTATAAAGACGCCTAGATAAGATATGGAGTTCTGTGTACAAGAAATTCATCACAGAGAAGTAAGGGAAAAGCTGAAGTTACATGTCAGAAATATATAGTAGAGTAATACTAAAAAAAGTGGATTTATGACACCAAAAGCATTTTTTAAATATTACTGGTTTTCCTCCAAGGTTTTTATCTTATCCATTGTTTTATTTGAAATTTTTTAGTCTTAATGGAAAAAAGATTGAGCTACCATAAAGGCAGCATGAAGAATCCCAAGAAAAAATAAACACTGGGTCCATGTTTCTTAAAGATTTCAGGAGTTTCGTCTAGGTTTACTTTTTGATCGTTGCTACCCAACAGGAGTAGAATTTGAACTAAATTTCTAAGTAAAATACATTTTTCAATCTTAGAGAAAGAAGAGTGGCTTTTCTGAAAAGCAGGTAGACTTCACCGTGATTCATGCTGGATTATTTGGACAGTTTCGCATAAAACCATGATGCATGTCATTGAGATAATGGTGACAACCGATTTTCCTGAAAACCTCAGATTTGTGAGATTATGCTTTGGGGTAGGTAAATGTCACAGAAAAATGCCTCTCCTCTGTGGAGGACTTTCATTCGCTTCAGCAGAGTACCAACATCTGTAGGTGGCAGCTACCTTCTCTCCTTTCTTTTTATGCCTGTTGGTCACAGCGGTAATTTCTGTTTTGAAAGCTTTTTTGAATTAGGTGGACTCCAGGTAGGGAATGATTCATATCTTTTCTGCAGGGGCAGCTCGTTTTTTAGTGACAGCTGGGGAGAGCCTCGTGTAGAGCTCTAGCAGCCCATGTGCAAAACAAAACCTTGTGATTTGCTGTTAACATGTAACAGGTAACACATCTTGTGAAGTATTTTTTTCATGACCGTGTGCTCAGCCTGCCTGGTTGAGGAACATTTTCTGGAATTATAACATTCACTAGGATTCCAATAAGAGGGATCCCCATCAAGTGTTGTCCCTGTCATTAGCTATAGCAGGTTTGATTTATCCATTCTAAGATGGGCTTTAAGTGAGTGCTCATCAAGAACATTATGGGGTTTTTTACCTGTGGTTAAATTACAGTTTTCATGATCAAGATGGAAAAATACTTCATTGTAAGGATCATAGCTGCTTTAGAGAAGTGGATCAGGATGCAGAAGTACAGCTATTGCTGTCTCTGTTGGAGTCTGTGCTAATTGCTCAGCAAAAGCCACTGTATAATGAGATTTGACTTGTTCTAGGTTATCTTATCCAGATTCCTTACAAATACTCTGCAGACCTCAGAAAAACCACAGCTCTAGTTATATATGTATGGCCATGGTTCCTTGAGAGGAGATTAGTTTTGCCCATCACTTTCATACCAAAATGCCTTCCCAACAAGGTGCTCATGAAACTTACAGTGACTTTGATCTCAGAAATAATTTCCTTGGATATTTTTCCATTTGTTGAGTCTGGTATAATCCCTGTGTTGCATATTAGCCATGATATCTTCTCACCTGTGAAGTGTGCCAGGAGTCAGAAAGTTTCAAGTTTTGTTATTCCGTTGTGTTATAGAAATGTCAAGGGTTTTGTCACTGTTCTCCATGGTCAAAGCCGATTTGTGTTCAAAATGATTGTGAGTAACTTGGAAAATTTCCCAACTCTGAAAAGAGAAATGATGATTGCTGAAAATAAACAGCTCTGTGGGAGCTCAGGTATTTCAGCCCTGTCGTTTAGTCCACTCATCTATTGTTTCTACTCAAGTGCTGATGTTGCTTTGCAGCTGGAGGCAGCTTAGTATTCCAAATCTGCCTGAATTAAAAATTACAAATATTGCAGGACGTTGCTTATTTCTAAACTCTTACACCAATACAAATACATAGTTTATGCATGTTTTGAATGGTTTTACTTTCTGTGAATAACAGTAGTGAAATCCAAACTAAGCTTGTTCTTGGCAGATCTGCCTTTATCAGGTATCTTAAAATTAAATGCTCATACAATCTCACATTGTAGGCTGCAAAATATAACAGTCCTGTGGGTGTATTTCTACTTGAAATCTGTCTGAAAAATGAGTTACTTTTCCAAAATCTTTGTTTTGGTTTTTTGTTTGTTTGGATTTTTTTGTAAATGGCACTATAAATGTAATGTAGACTTTTTTCAAGCTTACTAAACATTCTGTAAGGATTTTGTGCAGAAAGTGCCTCTGCTTAGTTTCATCAGTCTGTTAGCAGCCTCTTCTCTTATGGATAACAAGTTTCTAACCTTCCTCATGAGGAAAACCGACACCACGGTCCTGCAATTTCTTGGTTAGTGTGGTGTGGGCACCACGTGGTCATTGCATTGGGCTGCTGGAGGTCAGAGGGAGGATGGAGCCGGTTAGCTTGATCTCACTCCCTCTTGCTGCACAAGGCAGAGGGTCTGCTGCCACATCACAAGGACAAATCCCCTGTGATTTTTAGAGGGACCAGCCTGCTTTTCATGGGCTGAGCAAGCCTTTGCAGTGTTTTGACAGACACATTCTGAATTTGCTAGCTAGTCCTTTTAATCCCATAGCCTTCAAATTATCCATAAGATACCAAGCTGTGTGCAAAGGTTGCTATAAAGAACTATAATAGAGTATGAAATTCAGTTTTCTTTTCAAACGGTCAATATCCAATACATTTTACTGCTAACAAGTCCTGTGATGCTGCATGATGCAAATTAATTATTTCAAAGTAAATTTTATAAGATGGGGTGAGCCTATAAAAGCATATACTAAATTTATGTCCATATTCCTTATCTGTGGTACGTTATGACAGTTTAACAGAACTGAGCTGTCTTGATAGTGTGTTTTTTCTTTCTTTAAGATTGTAACCTTAGAGTCAATACAAGGTATTTAAAGTGTGTGTTTCTATCACAGTATCTCAAAAAACGAGATTTTTTTTTTGGTGATATACACCAGTGGATTTAAAATAATGGCAAGATGATTATATAGCAATAAGAATTTATTAGTTTCCTGTATATTTCCACTTTAGTCTCTGGGATTTGTAACAGTGTAGGACATAATTTTGGATGCAAATTTGATGCTTTGAAAGATTTCCTCAATCAAAATGCTTCAAAGTACAAATTTTGTACGTCATTGTAGATGTACTTATGAGAATTTAATTCTGTTATTTACAGAAATGCTGGTGACATCAATCTGAGAATGTAATTTAACTCTTTTCTGCATGGTTTAAGAAACAGGATACTATTTCTTAATACAGCCTGAATATAGAGGCCGTGTTATGGATAGGGTTTTTTTAGGGATAAGTTGTCATCTAAATGAGTACTAAAAAAGAAACCCAAGCTCACACAGCTTTAAGTGACATGCAGCCATAGTTTTAAAACTATGATGGCCTGTGGGAAGAGGTGGTAACACATTTATGCTGGGAGTGTGCCCATTGAAGCACTTGGTAACTGCTTATTTGCAGGTAAAAAAATCTCACTGAGGATTCTTTGGCTTTGCCATGTTCATGTGGTTTTCCTCTTGCATTGTTAGTATTAAAGACAGTTTAATAGATTTAACAAAAATTCTCTGAACTGGACAATCAGTATCCTTTGCTCATTATTTGGGGCCCCCAAAACACAAAATTCTTGGTTTTATTTTTTTCCTTATAAAACTTTATGAGAACAGACAAATCAGTAAGCAAAATCCTAATTTTTAATTTTGTATCTGCTTAATTTTCTTTTGTAAAATGATGTTTTGGGCTTGTTCACCTAGAGAAACTGGTATTGTAAGCAGTGTCATCCCTTCTTAGACATCAGTAAATTCACAAGAAAGGATTCATGAGACACTGGAAATGGAGATAGACTGGATATACTTTTGAGCAGGAGTCTAGAAATAAAGGTGTGGGATTTATATATGTTAGCATTCTGTATCTTTTTTGTATGTGGTTGTCACTAATAGAATGATTTTACTGAAACATCAGCTGGCCTCTTCCAGCTGCCCTTTTATTAGACTCTAAAACCTCCTGAGAGTAGCTAAGTTGCAGCTCTCCCAAGAACATGACAAAGGTCAAAGCCTTTAAAATGATACAAGACTTAGGAAGAAAATATCTTTCCAAAGGTGTCTTAAGTGTGTCTAAATATCTCCTTAATAAACATGGCAAACAGTTCTCTGGAAAATTAAATAGCCAAACTTTTGCACAATGTAATAATAAATATTATAAGGCAGTTAAGGAAGTTGTGTTAATCAGATTAAGTAGCTAACCATGTCTAACTCTGTAATTTTGCATGGAGTGAAGGTGGCACTTGCTGTGCAGTTACCTGATTTATTAGCAGGAGAGTTGGTTGGCTGCTGGCTGACCCAGTGGTCTCACAAGGCGCTGCAGCTATTTCTATTTCCTGTGTTAATCCTAAACCAGTGTGCTCAGACCAGGGTGGGAAGATGCTTTACTCTTGCCAGTCATCTGCTCCAAAGCCACCTGGAAGAAGTGATGGTTGAGTTGCTTTGGGCTCAGTTTGTCTGGACCCATGCAAAAAAGTCTTTTGATACTGAAAAACTCTGTGAACAGATGTTCTTTTACAGTTCCAGCTGTGCTGCTGGAATAGACTGCTAGCCCAAACCCTTGATCACTTCTCTTGACTACAAGTGGGAGCGTAACAAATTTCTAATATATTTCCAAGGAGAACCAGAGTTACTAAAATATGCTGAGTCGTTTGGTCTTTGCTAACTTTAACTGCCTTGGGATAGGGAGCTCTAACAAGAGTAGCTGCAGCTGCTATGAGTAGCTGGCAAGCAACAACACAGCTGTATGCTAAGTGCCTCCGTCCACATCCTTACTGTCTTTGTGGCTGCAATTAAAGATCTGACGACACGGCCTTGTCTGATTCCCAAGTAATGCCAGCTCAGCGTCAGGTGGCCATTGCCCACATCTGCAGTCAGCACCGACCTTGAAGACCTCATCAGAGCTGATCTGCACTTGCTGCTTTTGCTGCACTGGTACGAGGCAGAGCAGAAACAAGTGAGGTGAGCTGAGGCTTGTGCTGCTCTTAACGAGAACATGCTGTCCAGCCAGCTTGCTTTGTCCCCTCATCTGCTGCTGGCTGTGCTTAGAATTTGTGTTTGTGGTTTCTGTCCAGCACTTGCTGAACACAGACAAGACCTAGAGGAGGACCTTGTTTTTACCTGCTGAAACACCTGAAGATATGGTTATCCATGCGTGGTTGTTTGTACTACAAGGTTAACAGCAGTACTAATGGGTCTACAGGCAGCTCTAGGGTGATGTCAGTCTTAGATGATGTAACTGTCATTTTCACATATGTTAGTAAGTAGAGATTAAACAAGCATAAAACCAAATTACCTGTTAAACACTGTGATCCATACCATGGTTCACAGGACACAATTACACTGTTTGTATATTTAGGGATTACCTGAATTCCCAACTCTTATACCATAATTGTTTTATGAATTGGGTTTGATTTACAGTAACCCAGTAAGTGAGAATTAAAAGTTTTCAATGTAATTTGTTCTGACCTTGGATTTTGTGATATTTGAATTATGTAAGCAGTGGATTAGATTTGTTTAGAAATCTGAATCCCTTTGCCTTTGAGAAATGGTGTGTAGTCTGTAATCCCTTCAGCAGGACTCAACAGAGGGACATTATTTCATCCATACCTGTGATGTAAGCGCAGTATGAACAATTTTAGCGTAGCTTGATGGTCAGTAACAGGCTGTTACTAAGCTTACCGTGGCACTAAGCATGATATTCAACTCTATTGCAGTTACCTTTTGTTTCTGAGTCTCTATGTTATGTCCAGGAAGTTTGTATTTATGTGTTTGGTTGTCTTTCCTTCAGCTGGACTCCACTAGTTCGGCTTCAATCCAGCCTTTAAAAAAATAAAATTCTGTCTTTCACACAAAAAACTAATGTAATGAAGTAGTTGAATACTTGTTACTTTTCATCACTATTTAGGAAGTAAATTGGTGCTCATTTAGCTTGCATAAGATAGATAGCAGCTGTACTGAGGGAAGAGTGTCATGCCCAAGCCAGCAAGGGCTGACTTCTTCAACAGCCTTTAGACAGACAGATGTATGACAGGATTTTCTTTCAAGAATTTAGACATTTTTGGATTTAAGTACAGTTTGGATGCTTAAAGGTGATTCTAAATATTCTTGTTAATGTCTAAGAGACCTTTGAAATACCAGTTTTTAACCGCCACTTTGTAATTTGCTGTCTGAAAGTAATTTTCATTGAAATGCGGCACCTTCTTGTGAAAGATAGTACAAAAGCTTCAAAGATATGGACTGGCTTGCATCTGGTTCTCACTGTAAGGAATAAGTGTCTTTAAATTGGCTAATAGAGTTCACAGCTGATCTGCAGCAACACAAAAGAACAAAATATGAAAGGAATAGTCTAGAATCGCTAGTGCTAACAACAGCAGAGTGATTAAAAGTGTTTAGAGAGGATTTCTTTCTGATATAATGGTCCTTAGGAACAGCTGGCGATTTTTTTACCCTGAAGTTGTTCATTGTCATATCTGTGGGCAATTAGAAGATGCTTCTCTGGATTTCTTAGATGGAAGCTTGCTTTGGTATCTGTTAAATCCCAGATTAGAGTCTGAACATCAGTGTGAAGGTGATGGTATTAGTCATGGTCGACACAGCATTTTTTCATTATTCTGTAACGTGATCTTAGTGTATATAATGTAAATAAGATAATATTAAAAATTTTTTTTGCGTTTCCAAATGATAAAAGTGCTGTGTGTCAGTGTGCCTGTGGCAGTGAAGTACTCGTCTTCTCGGCCTGATGCTCATATTGTGTTCGCAGTCCCTGCGTGGTAGCACTGGGTGATTGGTTGGTCTGGAGCTTGCTGCTGGTGTCGCTGCAGTGCAGCCCTGCTGTTGTCCACTGACTCTGATGGGCTTTCACTGGATCCAGCAGCATCTTGTGTGAGATAGAGAGCAGTCACTGGGTTCTGCATATAGTTGTGGTGGAATAGGGAGCTGTGGCACTTGGATTTGTTAATCATGGGGCATTTTTAATCGTTCTCATGAAAAGATTCATCTGGTACTACTTTTATAGCCAGAACCTAAATATATTATGCTATGGGAAAAAATATGAAACCCATCAATTTAATTCTAATAACCTTTTGAAGTACTTGTGTTGTAAACACCACAGCAGATGGTGTGCTCAGTGCTTTGAAGACTGGTGTGTTTTAAGTACTTTACAAGAAGATGGTTTTATTCCATTCCTCTGGCCAAGGTGTTCATGAAAAGGTGGTTTAGATAGTTTGTCTAACTGTTTGTGTTATTTGTGTCTCATATCAGAATATTCAGATAGGCAGTCAAGGAGAGTTAGGTCTCTTGGTAATCTGGCAGTAATGCTGGTAGGAATTAGAGGACATTGCCCAATTGAATATTTCCTAAGGAATGTACAAACGTAATACAAGAGTTTCTGAGATGGAGATTTGAATGATTCAGCAGTCACCTGCGTCCTCCAGGCAAGCGAAGGAGGTTGGAGGTACAACTCATGCTGCTGCTGCTGCTGCAGCAAGAGTCCCTTGTCTTGGAAGGCTGGTGGGGCTGCAGTTGGAGGGCAGAGCTCCTTCTGCTGGCAGATCCCTTGATGGGCTCTAGGAGTGTTGCTGTTTACCTGCAGGTGAATCTTCCCACATTTACTTAGGTATCTGCCAGTTAAATTATTTTGTGGCCTTCTAAATTCGTTGAAAAGAGAAAGGCTATAGCAGTTTTGATTCAGAAACCCATGGTACATCAGCTACTGCTACTGTAATAAATGTAGAGCTATAGCAAAGCGGTATTTGTTTGGCCTATGTTTTATAGGTGGTACCATGATACATGTGCTTAACTGCATGATTACAAATAAAGGCATTAGATGACTCAATTTTTTGCTGCTGTTGTTGCTTAAAGACTTTTTTGAGTAACTTCAACACAGTTTTGAATCAAGACCTTTAGCTAATGCACAGACATTTACACGTAATCAATTAAATCTTTAACTGTAGCTTTGAACTTAACTTGGGTTACACTAACTCTTCATGCTGCTTAGCCTGCTCAGCAAGAAAAACACTATTACCGTCAAGTGAGTAATCTTTTTTCACAAAACCAGAAAATTAACTTTTAAAATGTATGCTGTTTTTAGCAAATCATACTGCAGACTGAGTTACCTACAAGTCCACAAAATAATTTAATTGACAGTTATCTAAGAATATGTATGAAAACTCACCTGCGGGTAAACAGCAACACTCCCACTGCCAGTCAAGAGTCTGTGAAGGGATCTGTCAGATACTTTTGATAAGTTCTGAGGAGTTAACTGTGATCTTGTTAGATGCTCTTGCCTGGTATAGAGTTAAGATAATCTTGAAATCTTAAAGTAAAGTATTACAGTGGAGAAAAATACAAAACAGTACGTATCTGTATTTGTATAATGTGTATATTTGTGCAAAAACGTGTCTAAAATCTGTTGAGTATTTGTTCTAATACACTACAGAGGTGAAACTGTTGAGCCACCTTTCAGGAGATACCTGACCTTTTTTCTCCAAAACTACAGGGCGTATATGTCTTAATTTCTGTCGATACAGTCTCATTGTCTTGCAGTCTCTTGCTCAAACCCAGCAGCATTGTTCAAGTGGAATTTGAAGGTTTTGTGTATTTATCCAGAATTGCCAAACATCTGTAGTCTACTTTGAGGAGCAGTTTCAGCTGCACTGCTGGCTATTTGGCAATCTCAAGCATGCTTGCTGTGTGTATTTAATCAGACTTCACAGCGCATGCCTGGAAATTCCACATTTCCAGTAAACATTGGATGGAGCTGTGTGTACATGGTATGCTGTAACAGCCTGCAGCGCTGGACTCAGTGAACCCATGGTACTTTGTGCATAAACACAAATTCTGGATAGGACTGCTGCTTCTCTGCCAAAAATCCCAGATCTTTCTTGGAATAAAGTTTTCCAAGATCTTCAGTTTTTCCAAAGACTTAACTTCCTACATCAGTGCCTTGGCCATGAAAGAATAGTCTGAAATTTATTTTACCACTCCCCAAAGATACAAAGCATTCATCTGCCAAACTCTCTCACTAGGTTTTCAAATGCCAAGCATTTTTGAACAGTCTTTCCTAGATATGTGTGTGCTTATATATGTGTATTATATGTTGTATATGTGTGTATACCCACTGGGGTGTAAAATAAGCTGTCATAGTAAATGACCCATTCCTAATTGTCTAATTTGTTTGTTTGTTTGTCTGTTTTCAACAGGCAGAAATACTCAGTGTGCTCAGTCACAAAAACATCATTCAGTTCTATGGAGCTGTCATTGAACCTCCAAATTATGGCATAGTTACAGGTAAGGATTTTTTTGGACCTTTTTCTTGATTCTGTAAAACTCCAGTGTTAAAAGGTTGTCTCCAGTGTTACTAAATTACAGCATTTTGCTAATTGTTCTGGTCTTCTTTAAATGTTAAGAGTGCATGGCATCACCTGCCTCAATGTAAGTGGGAGTACTGGAGGTGGGAACCAGGCTGGAAGCATAGCTGGAGGCAGCATGGAGGCAGATGGGGCCTAGGGTGTTCTTAGTGCACAAATGCAGGACTCCTTTAAACAGGAGCTTTCACTGTGTTCTCTTACCTTGTTCAGAGAATTGCGTTTCTCTTTTAATTGGCGTGTCACGAAAGTAGAGGTTTTCATGATAGGAAGTTCTGGCTGGTTCTGTGAAGAGGGTAGGCTGGGTGCCTGATCAGAGCAAAGCTGCCCCATGAGTTCTGCCTGAATTGAAAATAGGATAATTTGCATTGTGAGGTTCACAATGAGAAGAGCTTGAAATAGCCACTGGTTTATAAGACATTGTAAGATAACTCCTTTTATTCATTGGAAACTAGGTTTCGTTTGTTTTGACATTCCTAGAATTATGTGGAAGTTGTTCTTTGTGGCATTGTTGGGGTTTTTTTGTTGGTGGGTTTTTTTTCTATCATTACTTTGAGCTTCCTGCCCTTATCTTGGGAGATGGTCCAGATACAGAATTTTCTCCCTTTCCTGTATGGGACAAACTACATAAGATAGGAGTAGAAAGTAAATCCAAAGCAAAGAAATTTCCCATCTGCTGAAACAAATGTTTGGAGAAGTAAAACACATGGAAGCATGGGTTAGGAGCCATGTTTTGGCATGTCTGTAACCTTTCGGAGTTCAATATGAAGAGTAGTCTTCTGTGTGTGGCACAATCTGATAGCCATTTGAGTCACTGCCAGTCGGGTTTTTATTGGTTCTTAGATGGTGGTCAGGACTTGTGAAAATTCAGTTATTTCTACCTGCCTCTTAGGCATCTGGTTATCACTGCAGATGGCAGTGCAATCTGGTTGGAGCACATCCAAAATGCAGCCCTTTCCAGGGCGTGGGGAGCTTTGCTTGCTACAGGAGTATCAGTATAGTGGAGGTCATGGTGTGGCAGTCAGCATTCCAGAGGTGCATGGGGTGACCACAGTCTTTACCACTCAGAAATGCACTGATGACAGCCTATAGACAAGAACTTGAATTCCTTCTGGAAGCAGTAAAATTAATAGAAAGCTAATAAATCAAGTAATGTAATTTTATTAGCCTTTTTAATGTAAGTGTAAACCAGCAATCAGAGTAGCAAAGGAGAGGTGTAATCAATGACCTGGGATGATGTCTGGATCAGAAGTCCTCAGCTTGATCTCACAAAAGGTCAGTGTTTGGAGGACATATGACCTGCTTACCAGTAGCAGGACAGACACCAACTGAAGTAATTCACTGTGCTATTGAGAATGAGGACTCTTTAGCTACCTGTGAGAAAGAGATTATGGTGTGTAGTTCAACAGCTTTGTTCCACAGGGAACTCTGATAACACCTGGCTGAAGAAGAAAGAGGTTTGGGGATTTTTTTAGCAAACTGTGTTGACTCTCTGTGCAACTTCTAAGGAGACTGGGGTCCTGTGGGTTGGAAGGGAAGTAAGGCTCCATTTCCCCACGCCATTTTCAAATGAGAGAATGGCTACTGATAAAAGAAATGTTAATTACGCTCAAAATGTCTTTTAGAGGGATTTTCACTTTGTGATCTTCTGCATGGCCTTCAGTGTTGCAGACTTAACCCTGTGTTTATTCAGAGATTTGTTTCTTGGGAGAGAAAATTCCAAACAAGATGAAGTCTTGAGAAACCAATGTTTCTTCAGAGTGATGGAGATGAGAGCATTGAGCCAAGTATTGGCCTCTACTGATCATTAGCTGCATGTAATGTCTTACATAGGATCGTTAAAGAGTTCTCTGTAACAGGGCTACAGCTGCAGTTAAAAAAATGTTTTCCTCCTGGGATATATGTCAATGTTCCAGCTCATCCTGCTGCTCAGTGAGCTGCTGACATGGATCACATCATTCTAGATGTTACTGGCCATCTCTGTCAGCAGCAGTCTCAGTGTGTAACTTTCAGATATGGCTTTTGCCCACAGCTGACTCATCCCAAAAGGTTCTCAGAGCCTGTGCCCCCATTGCACAGAACCATATGTATCCCACAGCCCATCACAGGGTGGGCGAGCAGAGCTTTTCTTTCTAAAGCAAATATTTCTTTTCCATTATCGACAAAACATTGTCCTTGCAATATGATTTCCAAATCCACAAGCTCCTAGTAAATACCTGTGGCACAGTAAGTATATAGAAGAAATAATAACAGTGGAGCTTTGTTGATTGAAGCTTACTTACCTCTGTTCACACAGAGTGGCAAAGGGCTGGAGGAGCTGAGTTGTCCCTGACCCTGATGGATCAAATTATGCATTGTAAAGGCATGCAAAGCATGCAGCTAACCTATTCCTGAAGAATCCATTTATAAGACAGATGATGACATCATGGGTAAAAAAAGCTTCTGTTTTAATTGTGGAAATGTGCAGGTCAGCAGCTTACTCCTCTCTCGGTGACATCAGAAGCTACACGTCTGTCCTTTCAGTGGGAGGTTGTGCAGCAGTGATCCAAAGCTAACTTGCCACTTGAGTGTTTACTTTCAAGGGACTTGCTGTTTTCTCCCTCTTTCATTTAGCACTGGAATCTTCCCATCTGGCCTGCCATGTTCTGGGCTGCAGATTCAGTTTGGTCTCAGTTTCCTTCCCCATGCAGCGGTCTCCCAGTGTTTTTGATTTCCTTGCTGAGGAACAATGGAAATTTTTGTATGCATTTAACCTATCATGTATCAATAGTTGATTTATATTATTATTAACGAAATTCAGATAACTTTGATGTAGTCTTAAAGGCAATGATTTTGTGGCTGCTTTGAAGATTTCAAGACGATTTCGAGAGTCTTCTAAGTAGGTTCTAAATTCTGCCTGAGAAGCACACTGAATAGCCTTGGGAGAGAGGGACAAAAGGTTTAAGTTGCTCCTTGTATCCCCCTGGTCTTTGTGCTTCTTGGGCTGCACTGGGTGGCATGTGCCTGCCCTGTCATAGCAAACAGATAAAAGAAAATGTATCATCTGCTTCATCTTACAAACCTCCTGTTGTGTTTTCGGTGAAACATCAATGAATTCTAAATAAGCATAAAACTTATTTAATAAATACTGAGTGGAAGAGCTACAGCCTTTAAAGAGCTACTGTACATGACCTGCAGCACAAGGAAATCTGTCCTGCTTGTCTCAGGGTTAGACTTCTAGTTTCATCCTTCCATTTTTTTCATGAACAAATGATTTGATCTGCTGTTCTGTTTCTCCATAGGGAAATAGGAAGCTTTGTACTTGCAAACCCTTTCTTTGTAACAGAACATTATATATTTAACATGTGCCTTTACTTAAAAAAAAAAATATATTAAAAATTATGTTTTGTTATGGGGCATCATTTATACATAGTATTGCTTACCAGTGGGGAGTATCCTCTGATTTTGGAAACAATAAGATGGATCTGATACCACCAAACTCATCTGTTAACTGTTCTGATCAAGAGTGGCAAATTCACTGTTCAAAAAAGTAAGAATTTTAGTTTATATGAAAGTGGTTCTGTGGAGATTTGAGTTGTCTCCAGTTTCACACCTAAATGTGTGTAGGTGTAACTAGCTTGTTATTCCTGTTTTAAGCCCCACAACTCTGATAGTCAGACTGGATTCCATCTGCCACACCTCCAAACACCAGTGGGCCCCAAAAGCCCTTGTTTGTACCCACAGAATCCTGCTGTGGAATTCTGTAGGTACAGTTAAGGGAAATTAAGAAAAATATCTGCTTGTCCTGAGCAAGGAGCATCCAGAACCTTTTACTCTGGAATTTGAACTGCTTTGCCTTATCTTTCTTGATGCCAGACCTTTCTAATGCTGTTTCATTTTAATGCCTATTTTTCTATATGATTACACTTCTTTGTTTTTCATTTTTTAGTAGTAGTAGATTATGTCTGTTGGGATAATCAGATAAACTCTTCTACTACACTGGTAATAATATTAGGCTGTCCAACCCAAATTCTTTATCATTAAGCCACAGGTTGACTGCTTTCTGGAACTGGCAGAGTTTCTATTACGTCTTTCAAGTTTAGGTGCAATGTTTTAAAATGTCATGTTTGTTGCTGTTTTTTAACAGAGTATGCTTCTGCTGGCTCACTGTTTGATTACATTAATAGTAACAAAAGTGAAGAGATGGATATGGATCATATCATGACCTGGGCCACTGACATAGCTAAAGGTAAGCAAGAAGAGTGGCGTGTACTACCCTACACAGCCAGCAAATGTACAGCTGGACATGCTTTCCTTAGAAAGTCAGGAAAGCCTTCCTAGTCTTCCTTATTCAAATTGCAACAAAACCAACCAAACATATATAAATTAAAAAAGCAAAACCCATTCACTGTTCTTTTTAATATGTTCCTTGTTTATTATGAATCCAGAATATTCTGGAGTGAAAATGGCTTCTATGAGCCAGTTCTTGGTGTGCCCCAAGAGGATGATTTTGCTGATGTAGAGTAATTATGAGGTAAAGTGCATAATTGCCCTTACATTTGATTTGATTTGGGGCATTTAAGGAAGCTAAGGGCTTATTCTCAGCAAACATACTGAAATTCTTCATATAATAGTGTCAAATAAGCTGTTCCATCCTTTGTGTTCTCTGTGACTGACCACACAAGAATTAGTGTAAACTAATGAAAAAAAAGTAAATTCCTATCTGGCTTAATTGTGTAGACACCTCCTTAACTATATATCGTTAGAGAAAATAACTACATGTGATGTTAAAAGCCATTAGCATATCCATATAGATGCGCTGAGAGACGTGAGCTTTGCTTAGTGCTTTTTACTCAAAGTAGATCATGGGAAGCTTTGCTTCTCCTTCAGCATGTCAATATGGGATACAGGTATGGCAACTCCTAATGAGTACAGCTAGTGGGGACCAGGAAACATGACTGCAGATACGTGATGGCCCTGCTCAGCCTGTCTAACTAGATTGTTCCTTTGCTTTGTGTAGGAATGCACTATTTACACATGGAAGCTCCAGTCAAAGTTATCCACAGGGACCTGAAGTCCAGGAATGGTAAAGTAGCAAAACACTGAAACCCTCTGCATTTACTGTTACCTCTTAATGTGGCATTTAAATCTGTGCCTGAGCTTTGTGAACAAGCAGAACTAACTAATGCCTTGGTTGTCATCAAAGCTGCATTTGTTGAGGCACAGAAGAGCCTGTTCCCTCCTCCCCATCCTGAGTCTGTCTGAAGTTCATTACAGACCTGGCATCATCTGGAGCATTGTGGAGGGCTCTTTAAACTTGTGTCTTGCTGGCCATGATTGGCCATCTCATCAGCTTTCAGACACTGCCTGGGCACTCCTCACTTCTTTTTTCTATTTGGAAAGGTTGAGTACCAGGAAAGGCTGGCAGACACCAGACACAACAGACTGGATAAGGCCCATTATTTCTTAACAGAAAATCTTGTCTTTACTGTGGCCTTTTTTGAGGTTTGATAGATATTCAGGCTTTTGAGTAATACACATTGAGTGTGTAGTCTGAACTTAGCGGCTGACAGTAGTTTCTGAAATTTGTTGAACATTGCCTTTTAGATGAAATTTATACTACTAATGGTGGGATAGGAGGGACACAGATTTCAATAATGCACACAGGGAGATAATAGTCAAGAAACATGTAGGTCTCACCCCAGTTGTAGGCTTTCTCCTTTTGTTAACGACTCTCCCTGAGAGCTTCTTGTTAAACCTGATTATATTGGGGAGAATGAAGTTCATCTGTGTTGCTGTCTTTTAACTCAGTAAGGCCTGAAAGGTTTTGCATTCCTTTGGAGGCTTGCAGGTATTCAGCAGATGTTCTGTAAGCTTCTCAAAGAAACCAGGACAGGTGTGCATGTTCAGGTGCTGGCTCACCTTAGGGTCATTTACCTTATTGAAAAACAAAGTATTTTGCTGTAAAAATATATTTAGCTTGTTTTTAGCATTTTTGTAACCTTTTGTTTTTTCATTTTCAGTTGTTATAGCTGCTGATGGTGTGTTAAAGGTATGAACACTTTAATTATTTGAAGAGAGATGCTGCTGCTTGACTGGGTGTTCCCATGTCTGATGAATAAGGTTGATACTCTTAATACCAGTTTAATATTTTATTTATTTTTGCCAGATCTGTGATTTTGGTGCCTCAAGATTCCACTCCCATACGACACACATGTCATTAGTGGGCACTTTCCCATGGATGGCCCCTGAAGTTATTCAAAGTCTTCCAGTGTCTGAAACATGTGACACATACTCGTATGGAGTGGTGAGTGCCTCATCTCACTATGCATTGTAGCAGTTCTCTAGTGTGACAGAATTGTGTGATGCAAGAACAACAATTCTAAATCAGAACAACAAAAACCCCCACACTTCCTTATAAGACTGACCCATAATTTATAATTTTATGCTCGAAAATGTATTTTGCATGTTTAGTAACAACTGATTAGAATAGCAGCATGCCAGTGTAGGAAGTGCATGCTTTGCCACAAGTATTCACCGTATGTCCAAAGGCTTTCAGGAGCTAATGAACAACCTGCATCATGAATCTCTGCTTTTCGGTTTTTTTTGTGGAACCAAGGAGAAAAAGGTTGTCTTGTAATAAGTGTGTAACAGGATGAAATCATTAGCATTCCACTTTCCCCAAAATTGAGTGTCACTGATTTTTATTAAAAATCAACTGCTCTATGCTCAGTTGTTTAAAAGACACTGCTATCACTGTCTGTGAGAATAGACCCCATCTGAAAATACAGAAGCCCAGCACTGCTTTGCTGGAGGGTAAGGAATCAGTTATAGTTCATAAGAATGTCAGGTTTTCAGATTCAGTAATGTGTATTACTTTACTCTGTCCACAGTTAAACTCTTAATTTAGTTTTGCTCTGCAATAGGAAGTAGGCTAGAAATAGCCCTACTGGTCACGTCAGTTGTGTGCCTAACCCCAGAGCCATTCTCTGGCAGAGGACAGTAAAGAGTGCTTTAGGGGGGAAAGGAAAGGAAGTGGGGCTGTAGTTTCCATGCATATCGGTGTATTAACCATTCTTCTGCTTGGATTCATCAGTGGGTGGCAGAACGAGAAATTCTTCACTACCCGTCAAGTATTGTCTCTTTCTCTTTGAGGGATGGGAGGAGATAGATGTGAGGGAGGCACTGTGGTTTTAAGCTAGCACCTATGGCTATACAGAGCTAAGCTGATGTCTCAGTGGAGGATGACTTAAACTTTTTGCCAAACAGTTGTTTATAGTGAGAAAAAAATTTGAGACATGATGTGGCATCACTTAACAGTGAAAGTTTGAAGGTTTCAAGGAGCCTATATTGTCAGATTCAAAATCCCTGCTTGCTTAACTGAACTAGGTCACAAAGAGTAAGAGAACATAAGCTAACAAATGTAAATGTTAATGTAAACTGTTACTGGAAGCAATCACATATTATCCACTGAAGGGAAACATTCCAGTTTCAAAACAGAACAACAATGTTAGAGGAGAAATTCCAAACATGGTGTTATAGTTCAAACTGCTCACATAGTCATCCTAGTTTGAAATGACTTTAGATAATGTTCTCAAAGTGGGAGAAGGTAAGAAATTGTTTAATATCTTATCATATCAAGTATTAACAGTGACTTGGGAACAGTATGTTGTGCATAGTTTATCTTACCTCATTCAAAAGGTAAGGTTCCTTTGATAGTTCTGTGCTTGGAGGTAGAACTGAACTACGCTCCTTATGAAAACAATTCAATGTTTCCAGAGTATTTTAACATTGCTATGAGTGTGTAGTCCTCCTTTAGAATGTCTAATAATGACCCACAATTTTTTAATATATTATTTTTGAACTAATGTGTTCTACTGTGGGTAGAAGCTTATGAATTCATAAGCACTTAGGAGTAATTAGTCTTTTTGTAACTCTAGTCTTGGAACGCCATCATTTTCAGAGGAGATAGAGGGGTAGAAATGAAGAATGGCAGTGGCCCAAGTTCTCTGTTGCTGAAATTACTGATACAATGGGTTATACTAGCAAGAAATGGCCTGAATATAACATTTAAAGTTGGAATCTCCCTATAATAAGTGTAACAACTATCAGACAATAATTAGCTAGGGGTCTGAAAACAAGAAATCTGAGAAAAGGGTATTTTTGTCTCTTCAAGTTATTATCATCTATAAAAACAAAATGTAAAGAATCCCTTTTTGAAGCATAACACTTGCCAGCAGCTTTTGTGCTAGAGAGACAAATCTGCTTTACTTCAGTTAAAGTCCTCTTAACAAAGAACAGAATCCTTTCAAATGTAAACTAGTAAGATGCTAGGAACAGATATTTCATTTGCAATATTTCTCATCTTCCCCATGGTTTTCTTAAATTTCCTTTCTTCTGGTTTTTTTTCTGACTGTCTTTTCTTTCTACAAAAACAATCTGTGATTTTAAGTATTCTGCTTAAGTTGTGCGAGAGCTTTTTTCCATGAAGTGTGTAAGTCTTTCTGCAGCCTCATAGGTCTGAACTGCTTCTCAGCTGAAATGAATTTTCCTTTTTGTGAGCAGTTGTATACATGTTTATAGCTAAGGTTTAGATTAGCTTGTCCTGCTCTTCATGGATGGTTCAACAGGCCTATGTATTCTCTGAGATACATAGTAAGTAATTTATAATAGCGTCGTGAAATGCTAAAGCTAAATTTTCCGGGAGATTTAATACCACATAAAGACAGATCTTACACTTTCCTTCAGCCATGTTGCAGTTCTCTTTTCTGATTAATTTCCAAGTCCGTACTCTTAAACAACTGAAACCAAGTGTTACAAGTGATCAACCCAGAAACTGACTTGTATATCATTGTGTGTTGCTCAAAAATTATTCCTTGCCATCTCTGCCATTCCTTGCTATCTCTGCCAGATAGGAAAGTGTATGTGGAATGACAGTGTCACTCTAAAGGCTGTTTCAAAATCATGAAGCCATATGCTCAGAATATGTTAACCTGACAGAACTGTTTGTAGTGCACCACAGTGTGTTTGTTTATCAGTATAAATGTGTTTAATCACAGAAAGCTTATCCAATGTAGCTGAATTATTTTATTACTTACAAGAACAAATAAGTAAAACCATTAATTGCCTATTGGTGGCATAGAGACTGCCATTAAATGTAGCAGCTGTTCAAACATTGCTTTAGCTATGAGAACATATGTTATTTATAGAGGGAATGTTGGCCAGCTCCAGGGGTTATCCTTTACTCTTTTTGAAAAGAATTATGCGATCTTTAACTGCAGTTGGGTCAATGCAGAGAAGACAGACCTGATTTTCATGCCTAAGGGCACTACCTCTGTGAGTGCAACACCAATGCTTATGCTGTACTTCTGCTAACTGTGGCTCCTGACCATTGTCTGTGAACAGTTTCCTACCAGACAAAGCAATTTTTTTTTCAGCAAAGGTGTTCAGAGTGTTTTCTTTTCCTCACATTACTTACTTGGATGTTCCCCTATCCAAATGGCACTTTGAATCTTTGTTTGCTTTACACTGATGTGGGGATGGGGGATGGGGTAGGGGTGTTGTGGGTTTAATTTTTCTTTTGGGTTATTGTCACATAGTTGAGAGGATAGGAATTGAAATGCACAGCTGATCTGACAGAAGTAAGCATGTGAGCTTTTTCTGAAGACCACATATTTCCTATTCTCAGGTTCATGTATAGGGTGAACATATATACATTCATCTCTCCTTTCTGTTCCTCTGTATGCAAAGATGAGTCCAACATCTTCAGAGGCTGCAGCTTACAAACCACTACATTAAATGGCCTTGCTTTGTTTTTCATCATTGTTTCTAGCTTGGCTGTTTTCTCTGTGAGCACCTGCTGTCCATCATCACAGAGATGTGATGTGATTGGGAAAGCAGGTGATCCTCACCATCACAGGTGGGAGGGGAAGTGAACCATGTCAGTCTCAGATTATACGCCAAAAAGGAAGGATAAATTGATTTCCATATGAAGTGAGCTGGGGAGCCAGTTCTGAAAATGAACAAGAGTGCACCTCATAATAAAGAGGCTGGGGTAAGTCAGGTTGAGGTCCTTGTCTGCTACTGAATCACCCTGGGGAGAGGAAGAGGAAAATGAGAATGCAGAAGGTATTCATTTGCTGCTTTTTAAAAGACTGCTGATGCAATCATTCACTTTAGCTGATGATTCAGGGTAGCAAGTCCATGCGAGGGGGTTGAAACTCGTGTGAAACAGAACATAGAGACATGTCACCATTGGAAGGAAAGGCTTTCTCTATACAACTGACCTGAATATGAAAATTGCATTGTTGTTAAAATATTTTCTAAACCTGTGTAAGTAAATACAAAGGTTTCCAACATCCCACTTAAGTATCTTTTGCTTTCATTTACTGGTAAAATGAAGGCATTAAGAAAAATTCCTCATATTGCGACAGCTGTTTTTCTCTTCAACTATGTGCAGTCTTGAAAGTGTTTATAGCTAGCACTGTTGGTTTAGGGAGGCAGTGATCTGTTCAGGCAGTGGAAATAAACACTAAAGGTGTCATGATGAAGGAATTCGGTGCAAAATGTTCTGCACAAGCATATGTGCATGAATGAAACAAGACAGCTCTTAAAATTTACAGTCTTCTGAAAGAAAGGTAGCACAGCAGTAGTTTTCCAGCTCAAGGCTCTTGAAGACATTTAACATGTATTTCATTATGTTCTTTACTAGGAAGATTATTTAGATACTGCTCTATCTGATGTGCAAACTTGAGTTTTTCCTCTGTGGTTTCATGGTACAGTCACACAGATGAGGTGGTTCTGCAAGGCTGCTGAACTGCATGTTTGATTTGGTCCAGGGACCTTTGTTTCAAACTGACTGTTTTGTACACTGCTTTTTTGTCTGAAGTACATGGGACTGCTAAATGTTTTCCTTCTCTCACAATTAAATTTCCTTCTCTACCAGCAGAGAGGTGATAATTTGAGTTACAATTGAGGTGCCTTTTTTTCCTTCTGAAAGGATTGAACTGAGGCTAACAGGATAATTGAATAAGTCTGTGATAGATTTCCCCATACATTTCTTATTCTCAGAAAAACTGTTCTTATTTTTCCAAGATACCTTTACCTTTACTAATCAGTCTTCTGACTCAAGCAGAATTATTCAAATAGGTCTATTGTTGGAGTACCCTGCTCATTTGATTAAAGGCCCAACTTCGCTTCAATGCATTTTTTTTGCTTGACCTCCATCTGCCAATATTGTTGCTTTTCCTTTCTAATTATCTTCATAGCTGTCCACAATCCATTCAAAATGATGCAGCTGGAATAAACCTGGGCACTAACCCAAACAGTGAGGATATCGAGACTTGCATAAGGATCTTAACGCATTTTGGCAAATCCTGCATTAAATATTTGTTGTTGTTGTTCTTATACTTGATATATGAGCAGAAGAAAAAGTTTGTAGATATTTGTGTATATGAAGGTTCTGCTTTAAAAAAAAGGGGACATATACAAGTAGAGGTACAAAGTGCTATTAATTTGGTTGAATTCCAATATGTTGTCCCAATGGCAGAAAAACAAGTTGGATTCATTGACTTGAAGCCTTTTTGATGATGCCAAACTCTTTTCTGCAGAGTAGCTTAGATTCTTGGGTACCGTGTTACCAAGATGCTAAAAGCATGCAAAATTAGGAGATCTTTCTATATCTAAGGACAGTACGTCTATAAAATCTGGAGGAGAACAGAGTAATTTTTTATATGCTGTGTATTGCTTAGTTTAACATGCTCACATACTTGGAGATAAACAATTACAGTTTTGATTGCAAAATTATATTTTTATAGGCATATCATAGGTGCAAAATACCTTTTGGATCATATTCACTAGTTGCAATTGCATAGAAATATTTTTAAATGAAAAATTACTGCAAAGCAAAGATATGTCTAGTTGGAGCTGAGAAGGAGAGGAAGAGTTCATTGTCTTCCCAAGTGCCAGTTGCCAAATGTGGACTTTATAGTGTACAAAGATAGTAAAAGAGCAACCGAGTTTTTCATCTTGGCTTTTCTGTAGAGGAAAAAGCAGAAACATTCAAATTAATTTTGTGTGAGGATCTTGCACACAAACACTGGTCCAAGTTCCTGCAAATGAAAACTGGTTGCCTGGTAATTGGATACAGAATAGTGCTGTATCAAGGTTTAATAATGTATTTAAAATACAAAGTACAGAAATAAAAATTCTTTTCTTTTTTTCTCTTCCAGGTTCTCTGGGAGATGCTAACAAGGGAGGTCCCCTTTAAAGGCTTGGAAGGATTACAAGTAGCTTGGCTTGTAGTGGAAAAAAACGAGGTAAGACTACGTTTCTACATTCAGGTACATAGATCAGAAAACAGTATTGGGGTTTTGCAAAAGACTTTTTCATCTTCTTCAAATTGAAAGTAAGTTCACGCGTATGGAAAGATTAGCAGTAGGAGCTAACACAAAGGGTCAAAGTGATGTTATTCCTCATGAATGGACCCTTTACATCTAATTGTTGCAGCTTCACGTCGTGATGCTGTAGATCAAAAATTGTACAAGTACTGTACTAGTTTCTCAGTCTCAATTGTAAAACCTAGGGGTTTGTTCTTAGTGATGAAAGAAGCCATTGCGTCCAAGGTAGGGGAACAGTTTAACTCCATCTCCTGCGTTTAGGACATCTTTTTACTGGCCGGGAGTTGATATATCTGTAAGAGACCTTCAGCTACTTCAACTTAACTCTCCCAGCAGGAGTCACTATAGTACAAGAAACTGCCGCTTAGATGAAAATTTCAAAAATAAAAGAAGAAAAAATAGTTTTAAAAAAAGAGAGAAATTACAGTTTTGCCACCTACGTTCAACACTACATTGAAGATGAGCTCCTCACTGGTATCGGCAAGGCTGTGGCATAGCTGCAAGCCTCCTCATGCAGAGTCTTTCCATTTCAAAAGCACTTCAGTGGTGTAAACACCGTTTGTACAGTGTCCCCAGCCTCGCTTTTCTTCTTCTCACAAATTGAGGCTTTCAGTTAGTTGGACATGTGAGCGTATATCTGAACACATAGTCCCTTGATATCAAAGACAGTAACTACATTTAAAAAACATTTAAAGTTGTGACTGTACCACACACAGACAAGCATGGAAATCCTCCACAAAGATGAAACCTCCTCTATCTAGACACAGCGGAAGCTTGGGAAACATTACAATGGCGAGGCAGTGGCTGTACAATACAGATTTCTATTATTCTACATAAACTGTTTCTCAAAATGCTTCAGAGTTAAACAGAGGAGTTAGGTTTCCTCCTCTTAGTTTAATGTTTTTTGTTGGTGTTTTTTTTCCCCTCTCTCTTTCTTCTTCTTTTTAAGGACTGGATTAATTCCAGTGAGTGACACTGTGATATACCAATTAGTTGGAAATGCTACAGTAACAGTGTGAAGGTTGTGAATGTGGTCTTCTACTGCATTTATCAGAGCAGGGGGCACAAAGACACTCTTTCTCCTAGGTTAGGAAAAGCCTCATGCATCATTTTGAAGGAGGAACCAGAAAGCCTTCCATCAACAGTATTTGTTTCTTGTGCCTACCACGTGCAGTTTTACGTAAAGGGTACAGAGTGGCACTGGGAATGTTTTAAAGATGCTAAAAGATGTCAGAGAGTACAACACATTTCTCTACAGTTTTCCAGAGCAAGGGAGTGTGTAAAATACAGTATCAACAAAATGTGGACATGACTATTTTACTTGTGGCTGAAGAAACCCAAGGGGTGGCGTTCTCAGAGCCAGCTCTTTGCCTGTCAAGTACCACTAGCCTGCTGCTACTATTTTCCTTAGAGGGCTGTGAGGGAGCTTAGCGGGCATTGTGTAGTTTTTATTTTTTCTACCCATGACTTGGGTAACATGTCCAGCATAAGCCTTGTAAAAGTCAGCTTGTGCTACTTTTCTTCTTAGTTTTCTGTGTCCCAAAACAAGTGTAAGGGTTCTGCTCTCAGTTCAATCTGTTGATATCAGTGGGATTGCATGGTTCCAGTCCACAACAGGATTGAATCACTGTTGAGCCAGTCCTCCATTTTTTGGACTGCAAGTCTTTTCAAATCAGTGTGGGATCAAAGCCAAAGCATAATTGCATAAGGTGAAAAATCCCCTTTCAAAGCCTGAGGCCAGCAAATGGAGTAGATTCTAATGTTTCCGTATGGATCTCCTTTGATGCTCTGCATAATTTCACAGTGTTATCACAGTGTTATTTTTATTCTGGTAGAGATTTTTTTTTTAAACCAGAAAAGCAAAGCAAGAGAGTTCAGGTTATGCTAGACATGATCTCATAATAAATTGCCACTGAGAAATATATTCTTTATTATAATATGACAGTTGGAACCTGCTACCTCTGTTCTACAAAATATATAGGTGACATTCTGCACAAGTGAAACAAGTGCTGATTGCAACTGATTCTCCACCTCCTGGAACAGTGAGAGTTACAGACAGTACTGTAGCAAGACTAGCCCATGTATTTTTAGGCTAATGACTCAATTAGAGATCAAGCACCAGTACAACTTATTTATGCATTGTACAAATTTCTGTGTATTTCTTCTACAGAAATCTCGCACATTAAGTTATGACATTAATAATCCGACTTCTGCAGTGCCCTGCCTCTGTATCTCGTTTCCAGTTCTTACGGTGTTCAAATGCTTGTGGAGCAGAATTGTTTAACTCTTACTTTTGGCTGCTGTGTCTTATAAGGCTTTGCAGGTCATGCTGCAGTAATGTAATGGTACAGAGTGACATAACTTGCTCTGCTTTGCTTCTGAAATGGCAATAGTAGGGCAGATTAAAGGGTCTTCCTGGCAGGTTAGTCTGAACAGGACTGTAATACCTGGTTCTCGCCTCTTAGGGGACAGGAACCCTTTTTCCAGCTTGATCTCTCTTACGTTTGGACTCATTTTCACTGAGAAACTGGTTTTGTTATCTAACTTTAAAAAATTTATTTATATAATATGAAACATCTGAAGTCAGTTAACTGCATTAGGGAGAGCAGAGGGATCTCCTTCAGTGTGTAATGTCGGAAGCATGTGCAGTCAACTGGAGAGAGTTCAGTATCTGTGTATGTGAGAAACGATTTCCTTTTAGGCTTTCCAGTCTGGAGGCAGGCTCTTAATGTAAAAATCTAAGGCTGGCTGAGTGAATTTTTTCATGGTTTAAAACTCTCAGCAAATGAAACCAAAGTAGCTTCAAACTAATTCTCTGTAGTCAGTGGTCCTGGCTATAACCAGCAACTCCTTGTCTTCAGTCATTAGGAAATATTTATGAGTTCACTGTGCTCTGTGAGTGCTTTCTGAGATCTGCATGTCCTCATTAATCCTTCTGACCACAGGCTCATGGAACATCTTGTGTCCTTTAGAGCTTCACCTAACTCTTTTTAACTCACTTAATGTAATCTGTATTTCAGCTATTTGTGTGTCAAAAGTGATTATAGTATTGTACAGCTAGATCATTTATGTGGGAGAAAGGAATTAAAGCAGGCTGTACATTATGCCTATCTGACAAGCATCTTAAAATACTATGCAGTAACCTCCACAAACTATTATGTTACAGTATTAAAAGCTGTTTGTCTTGGTTTTGCCTCTTCTCTCTGAGCTTTCGTAAGGAACTCCATTTGTGCTTTTGATACATTACTTTCTTATAGGTCTATTAAAAATTATTTGTATTTCTTGTTAGTGTTAGTAATTTTGATTTTTCTTTCTAATATGCTTCCACATTTTTTATATTGTCCTTAAAAGAGAGAGTGTGCTTTAATTCTTTGAAGTCTGTTGCTCTGATAGGAAATCGTTAAGTAGCAGCCTAAAGGGAGATGCTTCCAATAATGGGTACATTCTCTTTCCATTAGAGATTAACCATTCCAAGCAGTTGTCCCAGAAGTTTTGCAGAACTGATGCACCAGTGTTGGGATGCTGATTCAAAGGTAATTAAATGTGTGTTTGATTTCTACACCACCACTCCAGCTTGTTTTGCAAAATGCATTAGCATTTCTTTGTGGGACAGGTCTGAGCTGACACCACTGACACATTTCTTCACAAAGATACCCAGGACAGTCTTTTTTTTTAGTGGATTCATGTATTTATACCTAAATGTGTCTCTCTCCCTTTTAATCAAGAGTTACTATGCTGCTAACTTTCCTGACTACTAAAGACAATGACAAGAAATATGGTAAGATGGCAAAAATGTAGCCATTTTGGAGCAAGCGGAAAAATTGTGGGTTTTGTATTTTCTTTTAAAGGTTAATATTTAATCCCTCTTGGATGCATGTGAGCATCACATTATGAAATACATATTTCAAGGTCCAATTCTGTGCCCTACTTGTGTTGAAAACACAACTATAAGTAAAGAATAAGTTAATCCATAAAACATGGGTAGGAACGGCAGCAACACATTCTAAATTAACATTAAACCTTTCCTAATCTGTTCCCTTAGGACTTGAATGGTGAGCTTTGTAATGACTGTACTGTAATAATATGATAATAGCAGTACCATTTAACCATGAAAACAGAATAAAAAGTTAAAAGAGCTGCACCATTGTCACTATTAATCTGCTGCTAAAAGGAAGGGATTAAATAAGTATTTAGACAATAAAAGCTTTTGTAGATTATGAGAGTTACCTTCTTTAAATGGACTCAGCGACCATCCTATTGTACATAAAACTGGCTGAAAAGAGCCTGTGAGCGTACTAGCTTCAGTACCAAGGATTAACATTCATTTCCTTTGCCCATGAAAATATTTGAGACATTGAAGAATAGTTAAGCAAAGGAAATTGTGCTCTTTTTCTCAAGTCAGGGCACCAGGAAGAACTTTGTTTCTTTAAACTCGGAAGAAAGTTAGCTACTACTTCAGAGAGACCAAGATTAGAGCATATAGGTGCTCTAAACTAGAATTTATCGCCAGAGAGTAGCCATAGAGGAATAACATGAGAAAGGAAATATCCATTCTTAGTCTCTCTTTTAAAAGCAAGGGGCTGCTTTCCTATAGAATGGATCTGGAAGACTGAGATTCATCAATACGTGATTTCCACGTGAACAGACATATAATTGGCATTCTCTTAATAACTGCTTGTATTCTCCCCATAGAAGGGAGGGGAGAAAAATGCTTTGAGTTTTTGAATCTACAAGTAGGCTGCTTAAGTTCTAGATCAGTAATTACTGAAGAGGACTTTCAGTGCCAACTACTTATCTTTACTAATTGCTCCCAAATGTCACCATCACTACCAAAGGCCTCAGAATAAGAATTATTGGAGCTTCTTTCCTGTAATTGTAGCACATACTAGATCAGCTCACTGCCTTGTTCGAGCCACATGCGTAAGTGTCCAAAAGACTGTTGCTGTTTTTCAAGGAGAGGGAGGGATTTGCATGTTGTAAAAGAATGATGCCTAATCATCAGGCTGAGTTCTATCTGACAGAGTAATTTATCTGGGTGTGGGCTGGTTCCTGGGGACATTGTTCCCAGAGGTGTCTCTGATGCATGAAAAGTGTGAATTTCATGTGAGATGGGGTTTTTCTGACAGTCTGCTCTTTGCTAGTTTTTTTCATGCAGCTCTTCTTCTGTTAGGCAATTACAAATTTGTTCACATGACTGAAATGGAGTTATCTGTGGTCACAATTTGGGCATGTGACTGTCTTATTCAGTCACGTGTTGGGAAAGGATCACTACTTACAGTTCTCAAAATGCTTTGATAAAGGGCTGTGTGGCCTGCATGAGCCAAAAGATGGAGCACGCTCCTCTGAAATACTGCTCTGTGTAATGTTCCCTTTTTGCCAGGATTAGCTTTAGAAAATCAGATCGTTGATGCATGAACAAGTTACTGAAGGTCAAGCAGGGGTGAGCTCGAGTATGTCAGCTGCTCAAAAGCAGTTGCTAAGGTGCATACTTTTAGCCCACAGAAAGCATGAGGTAACTTTTGGTGGCTTACCCCTGAGAAATGAGAGAGATGCATTTATGGTGGGGCTAAGGAATACACTTGGAGAGCTGCTGCGGAGCAGCTGAAGTGTCAGACACTGCTCACACCATAATTTCTTCATAGGAACAGACAGTTATTAATGTTGCTTTCAATTCTTAAGAATTTCTTCACACATGGAGAAAAATATCTGTAGTGCATTGCTCCACGTGATACTTGGGATGGTAGTCTTTATGCAGTTTAAACTGCTAGTTGAAACAGTTCATACCTTAAAATTTCTACCAAACAAGTTACTTTTGCTTGGGTTTTAAGTAATTGCAGAAACAAGGTTGCTCATCACTGATGTCTTTGTTTACTGGGGTTGCTTGCTTTTGAGACGTGGGTGAAAAATTCTTTCTCTTTTCATCTGTTCCTTCAGTTTCTCCCCACATCAAAGATGTTTATAAATTACGGAGTATTTTAATGGAAATCAGATATCTGGGAACTGAGAAGAAGCAAAAAATGAAAGACATATGGATTAAATATCCTGGTTTTATGCAGACCTATTCAGTAAGAAATACTGAGTGGAAGGAAACAATGAAAACATTAGCCAGAATTATTTCTAGAGGGGCATATATTTTAAAGATTTCAGTATGAGACATCACAGATAAAAAGGGAAACAGTTTTCAAAGGCGACTCATGCCTTGATATTTTAAGAATCCCTTATAAGGGCTTTCTAGAAAGTGCTAAGCAGTTATCCACTGAAAAGAAGATTTTTTTTTTTTTTTTTTAAGTTTCTCAGCTCAGGCTCCCAGTTTCACAAATCACTTCTTGCCAATTTTAACTGAGGTACCACTCTGCACTTAGAGTGCATTTATTAAATCTGAAATTATCCTTTCCTAAGGGCAAGAAACCAACAAAACCCACATGACAGTGTAGGCTTGTGCCTTCCTGTCAGGTTTGTGTCCATGCAAAGCTGTTACCTGTAAATCTGGCAGCTGCAAAACTGTCAGGGTAGCTGCTGGCTGTTCACAGAATTTGCACAGCCAGAGATGTACAGTATTTTGACAGTACTGTGTGACTCTGCATTTGTTCCAGCTCCAGTTGCACAACTCAGGAGCTCCTTTGCTTGTACTATAGGACCCACCAAGTGAGTGTTGCTGCTTCTCCCAGATCAGTTGGTTGATCCTTCTGCCCACCCTTAGTAAAAGCCCTGTTCTCTGTCATTATCTCCACTCTGGTTACTCCAGGCAAGCCTGACAGTAGAGTTGACTGTGCTCACTTAGCGTCAGCCCTGCCCTATACTTCCCAGTGTACACCTGAGAAAACAGGAGCAAGCAAAACTCATAGAAGTGTTTTGTAAATTATCCTGAATAATCCATAAAATAGTGTAGATAATGCAGCATGGGAATGTTTTCCCTTGGAATGTCTTCCTGAAAATAGAATTTGTTCAGTACAGGCACATTACGTACGTGCCAGTCTGTTGGACAGTGCATAGTAGTTGCAGTACCCTGGTAAATTGCGGGGAGCCACTGTCTCCTGTCTGGCAGCTTCCTCACCATTTGGGAAACCCTTGAATCTCTTCAACAATTCACATCTGCTGGTGTGGTTACAAGAGATGCAGTAGTAGCAACAAAAAGAATGTGAAGTCCATTGAAAGGTTCTTCTGCCCCAAAACTGCCCTGGATTTGGTGGTGGTGGTGCCAACAGATGGATTTTGTGCTCCGTGCCCCCAGCGCAGCCAACTCCTGACCAGGGAGGTTCAGGCTCTTCCAGAGTGTGTTCAGAGGATCTGCTCAGCTGTGGCAGGTCCAGCAGCATCGTGCACGTGGAGGAGACGGCGGCTGCCTCCCCAGCCCCCTGTAAAGGCACAGTGACCTTGCTGGGTTTCCACCCAAGGGACCTGTGTCACCAGTGCAAGCAGTGTGCTGCTGAACAGGTACCTGTTGCTGTGAAGCTCAGCGTGCCCAGTTTGCCGCTCCCTGTGTGCTGGGCTGGGGACCAAATTGCGTAAGCACGCGGGTGGCTGGGGCAAGCATGTCTGTTGCAAAGAAAATCTGTGTAGCTCACTGAACTGCCCATTGCCTGAAATCATGGAGATGGACCAAAAAGTGACAGACAAAGCCTCCAGTTACAGCCGAATAGCGCAGCATTACAGTATAAGAGAGCTTGTCTCTTTTTTTGTTACGCATTTGACACTTTTTCATGCTGTTTGACATTTAAAATAAAGAAATTGTCTTTCTTTTATAATGTGGAAATCACTTGGATCTTCCTGAGAGAGACACCTCAGCATTGTTCCTAATTGTTTTTGTGCTCCCAAATTAAAATGCACGTTTTAATTGCGGCATCTGTAATTTTAGCAGAAATGGTATAATTAAAGGCACGATAGAGAGAGAATGTGCATCATCCCCTTATTATGTATCTACATTTTGTTTCAACCTTTTGTCTCAACCTTGTCTGGGGTCTGTCAAACAGACTAACAGAGTCAGCGCTCTTTCAAGAAACACATTTAACTGGCTTTTTCAGTTTTCAGTTATTATCCTGTTTCATAGCTTCCCCTTGGGACTAAGGGAAAAGTAAAAAACCAGGGAAGTTTTAACTGCTTTTTCTGATTTGTGAGCACAGTGGGTACTGGATGGAGAGCCCTGGAACAGAAAGTTCAGTAAATGAGGACAGAAGAGCACAGAGTCCACTAACGTGAGCTTAGCTGCCAGGCAAGACATCCTTCTCTAGCCTCAATCTTCACTTCTTCCCTGGCTGCTCCTGAGGTAGCTAAGTGAGAGTTTTTCTGAAAAGTATCTCCTCTGCAAGAGGGGAGCTGCAGCCAGAAACCGTTTTTTGATGGGCAGCTAAATGGCTTGTTCCCACACCAAAGAGTTTATGTTAATACTTGTAAAAGGCCATCTCTATAATTACCAGTTGCTGGTGGGCCAGCCTTCTCTATTTGGAAGCATTTTCCTTCTTAGCTTGAGAAAAATTATTCTTTCAAATTAAGAATCTAGATGATTATTGATGCTTCTAATGCTTAAGGCTGTTTTACTAGTAGACATGGGAGACTAAGCTAAGGCTTGAGTCCTACTAGCCTATGTGACTCTTCCCAAACTTTTCTTTAATGGAAGAACAAAAAGAAACCATTTACAGACTTACAGTTCTCTTGTAGGTTGCTTTGGTCAGAAAGAAGTGTGGCAATTTCTGTTAATTGTGGGGTTTCAGTTGAAAAATTCCTGCAGACAGTTTTAGTAGTTTTATATGAATGCAAATGCTCTGTTTTGGTTTTCTTTTTTCTTCAGAAAAGACCATCTTTCAAGCAGATTATTTCAATCCTGGAATCTATGTCAAATGACAGCAACCTTCCAGACCAGTGTAACTCATTCCTGCATAACAAGGCAGAGTGGAGGTAAGTTTTCTTCCTGCCAAGATGAAATGATGTGGTTTTACATTGAAATGGTATGAGTGGTTTTTTTCAGAAAGACATCAGACTCTGATGATGTACTGGTAGAAAATATGTGTGCTTGAAGTATTTTTAGAACGCAACTTACCTTGTTGTTTTTCAGGAATGCCCAGAACATTGCGAAACTTGTATTAGGAGCCAATGCACTTAGCTGTACCCTATATTTATTATTACACTGGTTTAGGCATCATGATATTTATGGTTTTGTGATTCACATCTTAAAACTAATTACAAGTTTTCAGTCAATGGTGTGGGGGGCAAAAGAACTCGGATAATACATAGTATGTAGGTTTGATGAAATTTTCATAGAAAGTGTATTGGTGATGTTAATATTAAAACCAAAAAAAAAGATAAGGGGCATAAAACCCCTCCTTCCAAGTCAAGCCTCTGTCCTCATTTGTATGCACCCTACCATTTTTTTATACATTCTCTCCTCTGTATTAACTGTGTGTCCACACATCCAGCATATGCCCAGGCCAGTCCTGTTTTTGCATAGTGTCCCGGCATTCCTTGAGCATATGATTTTAGCTATTGCTGATTGTAATTGTTATTCATAAGTGATTATAAATGGAGATGAGATTTGAGAAAATTTTATTACATTACAGTTTTGCAGTAGAACTTCCAGCCTCTTTTTTGGAATGTGCCAAAACTTCAAAAACCTGTCCCTGAAGCTTATTTGTGGGTTAGAAAACTTGCTGCTTCCCAGTAGAGCCTTCTGTTTGAGAAAGAAAATTGAAAACAGATCTGCACAGGGAGATGATTTTTGCAGACGATCGTGCCTCAGTCTATATTAAGAAGCGTTGGCCCTACGCCAAATAAGCAGGGAGCAGAAATACTGAAAGATTCCGTGCATTGAAGAAACCGGGACGGGGTGGAGGATGGGGAAGAGCACATGGAAATGGGGCTTGTGTCAAGCTCGGCAATCCCGCGTTTCTTCCGCTGCCTTCCAAGGAAAGGCAAGACGTGGAGTTTTACTGGGGCGAGTGGAAAAACTGAGCTGTCGCTGGGACGCCCCCGGTCACACGGCGGGGTATAAATAGCCCGGGCCGGGCCCGCCCTGGCTCGGCCGCGCCGGCGGCGGCCCCAGGCCCGGCGCGGCGGCGGGG
>VZRV01004979.1:3254490-3285078 GCA_013398115.1 Falcunculus frontatus | reverse complement strand
GCCCGGCCCTTGGGGGACAGCCCGGCCCTTGGGGCGCTGCCCGGCTCTTGGGACTGCCCGGCCTTGGGGCCACCCGGCGCGGTGTCCGGGCGCTGCTCTTACACGGACACTGCTGGGCCCACTTCCCCCAGGCAGATGTTCTAGTGCGTGGGACAAATCTAAAGTACCCAGACTTACTCCATGGCCACCGTTGTTTATGCAGACTCTGAGCATCATACTGTGGTTTTGATAGCAGACAGAACAAGGGGTGTTGGAAAAAAATATACCCTAGTGAGGGGTTTCTTATATACCCGTGTATAATAAAAATATTTATTTAAAAGATGAGCAAGTACTCAAATGTCTTTAGGAAAAGCAAGTAACTACTTGCCAATATAGCAAAAAAAAAAAAAAAAGCTGTACTAGCTGACATTTGGTAACAAACATTGCTTTACTTAATCAGTTTATTTCTTGAAGTGTGACAGAGGTGGCCCAAGTATTTCTTGCAAATTTTGTTTTGATGCACCTGAATTTCTCAGATGAGGAATGTCTGAAAAGGTATTAATGAAAAGCCGTGTAGCAACAAAAAGCTCTTTAGTACTATCAAGTAATGGAAAAACTTCTTACCATGGAGACTTGTGTTAAATATGGCATTTTTTCTGGAAGAATAAATGACTTGGAAACTAGGAAGTATGAGAGAGAAAATACAAATTCATGATGGGACATGATTTGCCTGAAAGCAAAGATGATTTCTGAATCAAGCCGAAATGAAAACAGAAGGTTCAGAAAGAGTACGAGTTGTGGGCACTTGTTTGGAAGCTGGAGGGGATCTCTCCTACCCAAATTCTGGAAACAGCTGCCTGCCCTGATGCGAAAGCCATGTCTGTATGGAGGCATTCATGAATTTTGGGCCAAATTAACAGAAAGTATGCAAAAAATATGCCACCTAAAGTAGATGGAAGATGCATAAAGTGATCCCAAAGGATAAACTAAAAGAGACTAAGTTTGTTACTAAAAACAATTGCACAGAAGTTTGTGTTTTAACTTCTGCGCTGAAAAATCTTTGCTTTTACTGATTGCTTTTTTTTTTCCCCCATAGTTTTTTATCCCATAGTGATTTGCAAAGAAATAGCTGAACCAGCAGTAGGGAAGGAATGAGATGTATTACCACAAAATAGGAAATTTTAATGAAGCCTGGATATCAGAGCTCTGGAGAAGGGTGGGCTCGGGAAAAGCAAAAGTTATGCTTGTTCCTTTGAGGGACCTCTGAATTAATGATCCAGACACTGCACTTTCACAAGGATAGTGCACTTACCAAAGCAAATCAAAGCTCAGACAAGCTGGATTGTGTTTTTCCCCACTCTTAAAAAAAGGCAAGCTGAGGTTCTTTTTGTATAGACATGCCAAAGCTGTAGCTATAACAGCGAGCAACTGTAGTCTTCAGTATCAGTGACTGGCTGGCATGAAAACTGAGAGCGGGCTGAGTCTGTACATGACTGCTGGAGTTGATAGCACAAATGATGCTTTGACTTATCTATATAATGTGGTCTTATTTGCAACATTTTCTGGTCTTAGTTTTTATATTAATAACACATTTTGATCTGTTCATTCTGTATTTCCTTAGAATAATTTAGTGTCTTCTTTCCTAACTGTTCTACACATTTGGCACATTTTTATTATTTAATAAAATAGGGGAACTGTCTTATGCCCGAGTTGCACAGGTCTGCCCTGTGTTTAAGTTCTTATTCTGGGATCTTTTTGAAGCCCTTTCTCAAGTCTCCTGTATTACAGTAGGAAAAAATTACTGTAGAAGTAATGATGTTCCAATTCAGTGAGAGATCACGTTTGTCTGCATTTAGTCATATAGACTAACTGCATCTCTCCTTCCATCTTCTCCCCACGAGTAGCTGCTCCAATGATTAACATAGTTATTAGTGATACTTATATTAGTGCATCAGTAGCAATTCAAGACATATAAACAAATGCTAGTCGTTGTTTTTAATCTGGGAATGTTTATCATTATAGTTTCTAGTAATGCAGTGTTTGTTCTTCAGTGTCACAGAATGAAATTATTCTAGAAAAACCAGTAAACTCAGACTGCAGAACTACAGAAGCAAACAAATGCACATGTCCTACCATGTATAATGTTTCAAGCTGCTTCATTTATGCAGTAGGACTCATTAACTGGGCAATGTACAGTAGCTTTCTCTTTAATTACACAGTTTCATTATGCAGTGGAATTATTTTTCAGAATGCAACTGTTTTTTGCAGACTGACCTTTTATTATAAGAGAAGTTTCTGTCTAATGAAGAGATGTAATTACAGTACAAAATAGACTTTTGACATAAAGAAAACTATTGTTACCAGGACTCCTCTAGCGCATAATATTATTTTAAAAGAGAATGTAATTTACATATTTAAAAAATTATAGAGTTGTGTGTAAGTAGCAGCAATGATGAGAGACAAACTAAGAAAAGCAGTGCTTGCAACTGCTCTCAAATTGCTCTGTAGTTCCCACAGTAGATAGCATAGTATGTGTTGCACCTGTCAGAAAGGGTTTATGAGGGAAGTGGGTGTCTGGGGAGGAGTCACTGTCTGACCTTCGGTCCAGTGCCTTTTAGTTTGTTCCCTTGTTGTCTCTTTATTACGATGTGTGACCACTTTCTACCCAGCACAGAGATCTTGATCTATGCATGCCTAAATACGATAGAGAATTTTTCTTGAAATCTGAAGCATGATAATTATGAGGGACATTTGTTCTGACCACCACACAGAACAGCTCACTCAGCAGGACTCAAGTGTGATAAATGCCTTTGCCCCCAGGTGGCTGATTTCTGCAGTAGAATTAAACGTGGTGGTAAAGTTTGCAATAGGATTTGCTGGTTATTCTAGCTCTGAATCCTTTCGCTGTACTTTGTAAGCATTACTCTCTGACAGAGATGACTTATCAAAATGAGAAATCCATAAAATTTGGAATATTTACATTATTTGATTTGCTTAAATAGACTCTTTAGGTATGCTATTTTCCCACATTGAGAGGCTGAACTCTTTTAGGTTGATAGCGAAGAAGAGTTTAATCATTCCATTCCAGGACAAGAGATTTACAGGAAGAAGTAATTCTCCTTCTCCACCCAAATAGAAATGACAGCTAACTCTGTTAGTCCTTCTACTTTGTTTATGAAAACATCAGGAGGAGCATATTTTGTTCACAGTGTGTTAACACAAGAAAAATAATGTGTAAGTTTGAGCAGAATATTTGGCCTTGCAGAGTCCAAATAGCTATCTTTGAAGCTCTCTTTAGGATCTCTTGTCTCCTTAGGAGCTCACTTTTTCAAGGAGAAAAACAAAACACTGTGATTGACTTTTCCCACAGCTGTGGCAGGCAGTGCACAGTCTCCCAAACAGGCACAGAAATGGTTTGTTAAATGCAAGTACAACCTCTAATACAAATTGGTGATTTCTCTTTGGTTACCCCACGAGCAAAAAATATGTCTGAATCTGGTGACATAATTGTTGTTCACCTTCTGTGTATTTGTGTAGTGCAAAACTTGTTAAACTCTTTTCCAAGAGCAATCCAGTTCATGTGTTTAAAATATACTGTCCTTGAGAAAGTATGTCAAAGGAAACTACTTTGTTAAGGGAGGTACATGCAGTGAAACCAAATAAAGATGGTATCTACAGCTTCTTAGAGTATTGCCTTCATTTCCTGCCTTTCCTACTTTTCATAACTTTGCATGTATGGTGAGAAGGGGGAAAAATAAACCAAATCCTTTTCACAACTGTTCCGTACTTGAGAAGCTTGTATTTGTAACCATTTGCAGGGCTGGGTCATGTCATGGTTTGTATTTTTGCTCTTGTATATTCACCTAAAGAAACAGGAAGGTAAGTGGGGAAAACATTCTTCCACAAAATGCTTCTGTGCATTTTGAGTGTAAGTCCAAATAGTATTTATAGTCAAGTTATAAAGCCAGACAAATGGGCTTCTTGGACTGCCTGCATTGTGTTCCTAATGCTTGTCCCATTACCAGTTCTTAATGCAGTTTCTTTATGGATCAGATCAGGTTTCATGATGCTGGGGGGAAAGAAGGCATTTTCGTTTTTAAAATGTTTTTGTTATATGGTATTTTAGTCTTTTAAATGTTATTTTTCTTCAACTGAAGGTATTATGGTGGTTCTTGAGTATAAACATTGCCATTTGTTCCTAAAGCTGTGAAAGACTTTGCATTTGGTAATTAAATGAACTGCTTGAGTTAGTATTGTACTTTTCAGCCTTTCACATTTAATTAACATTCAAGTGGGAATTATGAACAATTTATATCTGTCAGGAAAAGACAAGACGTAACAAATTGTCTCCGTGCAGATGTGAAATTGAGGCAACCTTAGAGAGACTAAAGAAACTGGAGCGTGATCTGAGCTTTAAAGAGCAGGAACTAAAGGAACGGGAGAGACGTTTGAAGATGTGGGAGCAGAAGTTAACTGAACAATCAAATACTCCTGTAAGTAGACAATAATTCAACCTTTCATCTCGTGTCAGAAGTATTTGGAGCTTTGTCTCTGTAAATCTCAAGACACACCAAGGAAGTAGTGTTCCTGTTTTTAGTTGTTCCTTTGGGCCAATTTTATTGCATCACTCCAGATAACAATATTTTTTAACATTTGATCTGATACGTTAGATACCCCATATTACTGATCATTCATATTGTGACATGGGCATTTTAAGCAGTGTCCCATTGATTTATTTAGAGTTCTCAGCTTTAAAAGTTGTTTACATTCAATAAATTCTTTTTTCAACTAGAAAGTTGCTGACTTTATAGGATGCAGGATTTGGTCTTAAATGTAAGAATCATTTGTATCTTCCAGAAGGCACGTCAGGAAACTTATGCAGATTTTTTTGATTCTGTCCTTTTTCTTTGAGAAGAAGCAAATTCCCATTCTGTGAAAAGGGGGTCAAAATTTGAAGTGTTAATTTAAGGTTTTGTTCATAATTATAGTTAACATAACTTTGACTGGCCAGTTACCAGTTGGTAGAATTGCCACATTTCTATTAGTAAATTGAACAAAAAACCTTCCTTGCATTATCTTGAATTTCTTAATGAACTACTATGCTCTTCAACCACTGATTGGCAGAGGGAGGACCACAGGGCTAGTGCATGGCGAGACATATTACAGCAGAGTTGTTAAAAAAAAATACTATGATACCTACTTGGTTTTAAAGCACTAGCTAAAACAAATACCAAATTGAGATTGCAGTAGCATATGATTTTTCTTATGCACAATTTTATCCTACTTAAAACCTTAATTCCAGCCAGACCCATTTACATATGACTTGTTTTTAAGCCATAGCTTATTGCTGTTGTTTGAATGAAGCTGCATTTATGTTCCATCTGTGAACATGCAGTAATGAAATAATGGAGGATAAATGTTTTCCTGTGTGCAGATTCTGTATGTTTTTGGTAGATATCTGTATGCCTGCTTTAACGCTTGCAAGATTCCAGTAACTGAGCTGTGGGCCATCCTCTATCCTGAGCACAGCATGAGACACAGCCTTAATGAGCAAACCTTTTCACCAGCAAGGCCCTAGGGTTTTTTTATGCTGTACTTGCTTATGACTTGTACTTTTCACTTAGAGCTGGCATTGCTGCAAGAATAAAGCATTGTGCTATGGCCTATTGTGCTAAGCATGAACTGTCTTTCTGCATAGCATTAACCCAACTCTCCTATTGCATATAAATGCGATTTCTTCTAATAGAGAAATATAGGTTTGTTTTTTCCATACATCTTAAGTGAACCGCTACACAGAACATATTTTCTAAGAAGCCCTTTTATTGGAAAAAATTTGACACATTGGCAATAAAAGGGCTTATTCAAGCAGGATTGTTCTTTTCGTAGCACTGGTTACACATACAACTGTATTGTAAATTCATAGCTGTAAGTCATTTGCAAAATACTGGTGGGCATTCTGTTTGCAAGCTGTAATCCTTGGGAGTCAAGCATCTGTCTCCCTCCATTAGTTCAGGCAGTGTCTGCTCAGCAGCACCGAACTGGAGGGTCACAACAGGGAGCTGCAGTGCTTGACTTTAAACTACCTTGACTGTAAAAACAGGAGTAAAGATATGGCAACCAGAGCTGTGACACATCTTAGAGTTCCCATTAGGCATAAACCTGGTTCATAGCCAACGCTAGGCCTCGTTGTGTCTTAGCTGGTACTCTCGTCCCCGCTCTGTGTTCTGCAGTCACCTCTTCATTTTGCTCTGCAGCAAAGACCAGAGGCCATCAGTGGTGTGCAGGAGGAGAAACTTAAACCAAGTGAAAGGAGAGCAGCGAAGCTGTCTCTGCCGTTTGATTTTTCCAGTGTTGTAGAGTTGGTAAAAGCTTCATCCTGCATGGTAGGTAACTATGAGTGGCAGGCTGCTCCAGCTCCAAAGAGTAAAGTATAGCTTCACACACTTCAGCGTGAGGGAAGGATGAGGCCAGTATTTAGAAATGCTTCTGTGCATTTCTCTCTGCTCTTGTTTTGACCCTGTTTCTGCCGCATCTTGTACAACAGGCACCTGTGAATCTGATCTCTGAAAATTCTTTTGTGCGGATCTCCAAGAGCCTCTAGCACAAGGGAATCTGGAGCATTTTGGTGGAGTAAAATATATCCATAGCTGCAGTGAAATGGGAGACTTCTCTTGAAAGAAGATCTGACTTTAAGAAGGTAGTGTGTGTAGCTAAGATGAACTTCTTATTTAGAGGAAGACAGTGAGCAAGGCATGAAATCCATATACTCACCTATGATGCCCTGTAGCTGCAGGTGGTCATTTAAGAACCATGGAATTTAGAGAGATTGGTGGATCCCAGCCATTTCTAAATGTCTCTTCTTATAGTCATCATATGCAATGTGTCACTAAAGGCATGTTCTGTCCCAACAAGCACTTTAAATTCTCCAGATAATGAGATGGCAAAATATGGAGGAAGTAAAGTGATTATAATTTGCAAAATGAGCCATTCACAGGTTACCCGCTCTCAGGCATTGAACAGTCAGTGATGCAGAAACGTATTTTAGTGGAAAGCTGATTTGCAGCTTTGTTGATTTTTGTAGGGAATTCTTCCCATATGTCAGGGGATACTCTTCTGTGGATCTAAAGTGACTTCTACCTGGCAATGAAGCGTGTGTGCTGTGTATTAGGTTTTGTTTTTAAAAGATTCCTTCTTTTTATCAGGAAGAGCTTTTGGTGATCCTTGATCCAACTAGCACTCTGTTAATGGTGTAACTGGGTTTTTTTGTACAGCCAGGTGTACAGAAGCTTAGCTGCAGATTCTTTCATCACTTAGCCATAGGATGCATGAACAGTATTTAGGGCACCCCATCATCCCAACTTCTTAGTTTTATTTTTGTTTCTTAAACCCTGATCACTAACTTTGCCTAACCACAATGCAAATAGTAAGTCTATGTAAGTAGGGAAAGCTCAAGGGGAACAGAAGACAAATACTGTCTTTTTAATGATAGAAGATTAGTCAGTGTAAGTGGTTTTACCAAGCGGTTTTCTTAGAGCAACCTGGCTGTGAAGCCTCTTGTGTTACATACCAGGGCATCACTGTAATCACCCCTGTAACCTATTGTGACCAACTGCCATTGACTCTTCAGTCAGTTTTCTGATTAGGTTAAAAAAGATATGAAAAACCATGAATTTTGGGTAGGTAGTTTTGCAAATGCTTTGGAAAGAAAGGCTAGTGTGGGTGTTCACACACAGCTCCTTTGCTGTTGTTTTAGTAGGTAGTTTAATTTAGGATGAAACTCCTGAGTTTTTATTCCCTGTGAAGCACAGGCAAATATGTCACAGAGGTTACTAGCCTCGCCACTCTGAAGAGTCATTAATCATTTAGCTGAAGAGGGCATATTTCATTTGTTACTACAAACAGACTGGGTCAGGGGAATGCCATTATCTGTAGGTGAAGATTATATAAGTAGAAATTTAATATGATGTACAACCAAATGACAGAGGTCTCTTGATACCACTAAAGAAAAAAAAAAAAGCTGAAGAAGCTGACGAGCTGACCAAATCCACCCCTCTTCCCCTGCCTGCTTGTCCCTGGGACAGCTTCTGAAAGTGTGGTGCTGGTGCAGGCTGGAGGCTGGTTCTCCTGTCCTTTGCATTGGTGAGAGACTCATTTCTGATTGTGGCTGTTGCAGGGTGACCCCTTCTGTCCTTTTGAGCATACACTCAAAACCAGTCTGCTGCGGCTTTCATTTCTGATATTTAGGGGCTGCTACTTCTGCACCAAACTGCAGAGCTTGTTTGGGTTCTCTGGTCTTAACCTGATTTATTCTTCAATCCTGAAAGGTTGAATTGAGCAACTCCAATTGCCTTGGAACCAGACCACCTGGTTGGGAAATGTCATACTCTGTTTTGTGCTGTACAAAATGAAGGATTGAAGAGTTTGAACCTTCTTTTGTCATGAAAGCTCTGTTGCCTGTGGTTCTTGCCATGCCACTCAGTGATTTTGCACTTTGGTTTAAGAACAATGACCCCAGGAGGATGCTGTCTGTTTTAATGAATTCTTACTTGACCTCCATGTTTAGATTCACTAATCATATGCTTTCTGTTGATTGCTGACTAATCTGGTGGTGTCTTTTTCCTTGATTTTTAAATTGGTTCTAACTTTCACTTTTGCTCTGTCCTTTCCTCCTTTAAATAGTTTTTCTTACCTCTTGCTGCAAGAATGTCTCAGGAGTCTTACTTTGAATCTAAAACAGAGGAGTCAAACAGTGCAGAGATGTCATGTCAGATCACAGCAGCAAGTAACGGGGAGGTAGCTGGCATGAACCAAAGTCTGAAGGCCTTGATGATGACGGGCTTTGGGGATATCTTCTCTCTGAACCAAGCAGGATCTGTCCTGCATTCTGGAATGCAGATAAACATGCAAGCCAAAAAGAATTCTTCTAAAACCACCTCTATGAGAAAAGGGAAGAAAATCAACATGGCTTTGGGTTTCAGTGAATTCGACTGGTCAGATGATGATGATGATGATGATGATGATTTTGATGACACAGATGATAGCAGCGAATGAAATAAGTTGTAGAAGTAACCCTGAAATCGTTTTAGCAAAGCAAAACAATAAAGTTTTAGAACAAGAATCCTGTCAGTTTGGTCTGTTAAAATCCTGTAAAAGAACAAAACACAAACAAAACCAGAAAAGATCTTTTCCAGGCTGAGCATATTTGTATGTAGAAAGATATGTTGTTTTTGTTTTGATTGTGCTGACTTATTTCTGCTTTGATGAAATTTGGAACTAAACTTTCCAAACTAATTGAGATTATTATTATTTTAAGAACCATGATTATATCTATGATTCCTAATTCCTGATTACAGAAACTATGGCTTGATAAATTTAAGATCTGGAAACACTGGGAGAAACTTCAATGCCTTTAATGCCATTAATGTACTTCAAATTTTCTGTTGTGTTTTTTGTCATTTCCCCTACCCCTTTAATTGTCAATCATATGCATATACTTGTACTTCTAGATTTGCTATTCTCTACATCCATTCTTTCTTACTGGTGTAGTGAAGGGGTTTGCTGTGTTTCTAATTTAAAGCCTTTTTCAAGGCAGCATTGTGGAAAGTAACAAATAGGTTTCTAGGAAGAGAGAAGCTTGGGGGGAAGAGAGGGGTTAGTTAAATATACAGTTTAAACACTGAATAGCAGCAGAACCCAGATAATCCCTATTACTAGATGATTTGTATAAATGTTCTTTTTTTTCCCCTCACGTTTATGTGCATGTGTATATAATTCACTCTAGCAAAGTAAACTGCAATCAGACCTCTGCATCTATTATCAGATATTGTGATCTAGAAGCTAATTTTCAGTTATGTTGATGTGAATCCATGAAGCCTCATTAACTTTGATGGACTTATTCTTGTACCTGTGAGCAAAAATCGGTGTTTGTGAATTTTGATTCTGTTGTATCTCCTAAACAATGTGTGTCATCCTTAGAAAAGGACAAAGAGAAGCCACTCTGACATTTCAGCTTGGGCCCTACTACTGTGGCTTGTGTGAAATTGTCCCTGATGGCAGTAACGTCAGGAATATTTACTAGTCTCTGCATGCCTATTTTTTGCAGCTACATTACTTTTAAAGTATTGGCACTGCTGTTACAGCTTACCATAAAACTCAGTGTGTAACAATCTGCTGCAATAATTGCCTGCCAGGCACTTGTGTTGAGAGCAGTGAGGATGTTTCTCCTGATGACCCCTTTAGTGGTGATGCAGAAGGAGGGAGGGAAACCGGTGCGAACACAGATGCAGGTTAGAAAGGAAGATGTTGTAAAATATTTGCCAAGGAAGAAGGGCAGCATTTCAAAAGAAAAATGTTACTATGTAGTTCAGCAGTAGTGGGAATAAGCCATCAAAATTCCATTCTCAATTACTGGAAGGATTTCTGTTATGAAAACTTCGGGTTTTGAATGGCTTCTTTAATTATAGGCTTGTCTGTTACACAGCTCTAACCTACATATTATGATGTTTGGTGGATAGCTTAGAGAAAAATGGATACATTAGATAACAGCGGGTCTGAAATCATTACATGTTCACTCAACAAAACAAAATTCTTTGAAGGAGTTTTTCTAGAGTGGGCACCTCTTTGGGTTGTGAGAGAGAATTATCCTTGAGCATCAGCACTGGTCTGGTAAGCTGCAAGGCAGCAAGTGCTGCCCTTCAAGCTGGCCTACTCCATTTGGTTTGCACAGGATTAGACCCACCTGAGATGCGTAGTTCCTGCAGGATGTCATTTAACCTTCTTCCAAACACTTGAAAATATATTGACGTGAAGTTAACCCTCTTGTATCCGGAAGCTTTTCTTATGAGGAAATTATAATTGAAACGATGCAGTACATGTACAAGGTATCCCAAGGAGAAACTCCTTCGTCTCAGGTGGGGATGGCTTCTTAGGTCCATCAGAGCAACCTGATTTTAGGGGGAAGAAGAGACTTGGAAGGGCAAATAATGAAATGGAAATAAGAACAAATATCCTTTTCCAGTGCAGATTTGTACTATTTTTGTAAGTCTGTGTCTGCTAACACCCACAGCAATGATACTATTTTTGTAACTGCCACTTTGCACTCAGCCAAATTTGATGGATTTGTGTAATGTAATATGTGCACTTTAGATCTTAAGATGTGTGTCATTGTGCATAATTTACTGTACCACATAAGCAGTGTACGGTTGTACAACTGAAAACAAAATTTGGTTCAGTACATTTAGAATTCAAAAACCCCAAAAAACTGTTTCTAGCATTGATATTTTGCACTTTTTTGGCGTTTGACAATCTCAGAGCACTTCACGCACGTTTATGTTTGTGTGGGTTTTAACTGAATTTGTAAATTCACTCCTTAATCTTTACAGAAATAAAAATAGTTGTTAAGTAGTACGACACTGATTTTCATAGTTGCAAAATCACAAGGTTTAAGTCAGTCTTCAAGGTTTTGTGCTTACCCAGGGGTGTAACTTACATCAGCAGATATCATCAGAATAGGGTAACATGCTTGTAGTAATTTCTGCTATATACTTGTTTCAGTATTTTTTAATGGAACAAGATGGATTTTTTTTCCCCTTCACCTTTCTTTCCTCATGTTGTTTGTCAAAGCAAATTAAACTGTATTAAGGGAAAATTTAAGCTCTTGTAAAACTTCCCTGTGCATTTAAAGTAGCAAAGGTGATCTCTGAATTGTAGATAAGTTGATAACACATCAAACTCTTCTGATGCAGTTGAGATAGTATTATACTTACGATATTGGCTGTGCTTATTAAAAAAGTAGTGGTATTGATCGTATTTTTACTTTCCTGTGATGAGTTTCATACCAGGTGTCTCCAGTTTACAAGCTGAATATCATATGTGAGAATCAAGCTGTTGTTGTTTCTGCCTCTGAAATGCTTCTCACTAGATAAAGCTCTGAAAGTGGCTCTGGTGGGCAGGTATGGTGGTTGGAGGAGGTCAGAGTATTTTTTCTTCCATACCTGGTTTTGCTCTGCAGTATATCCCAGTCCACCTTCTGCCTTATTACCAGGTTATATGGATCTCCACAACAGTCCACAGCCACATAGTGTGTCAGCTTATGAAAGCGTTAACCAAACCCAGAAGGCATTTCTCTGGCTCCTCTGGGCCAAAACCAGAACAAACCACCAAAAGCCTTCCTGTGCACACCTCTCAGCTCACTAGGCCCCGCCAGGCCTTTTGGGTTCCCAGTTTTCTCTGTCTTCCATAAACCCTGAAGGTATTTGCAGTAAAATAATACTGCTGCATTTGATGGAGGGGAAAGGTAAGAACCAGGCCTGAACTTCTTGTTTTTACCAGGCTGCTGTTCTGCAAACATTGACATAAGTGGGTAAATGGCCTCAGAGGAGAATGGGGAGGATCAGCTTTTGCCTTGCTTGAAGATGCATGGTCAGCTGGGACCAAGACAGGATGTCCATCTCCCAACTGCCTTTCTTTTCCTTCAGAAGTGGTGAAAAAAAATGGAAAGGGGACTTAATGGAGGAAAACTTTTGATCTAGTCATTTTTGTGATGATGACATCACTAATTTCTTGGAGTAGCAAGTGCCTTAAGGTACGGTGTGTAGGGGTGCTGCATCAGCAGCCATTGTGTGCTCCCTGACACGGAGCTTGTCCCCTCTGGATGGGAAAGGCTTCCTGGATGTGAGGTCTGGCGTGGCCTCTTGTCACACAGTCGTGTTCTTGACTTGTCATTTGCTTATCGTTCCAGAGGTCTTCTTAGATGTTGATTCCCTTTCCTTCTGGGTTTTAAAGTGTTTATTCTGAGTTAAATATCTGATGCAGTGATGATGGGTATTGCTCTCAGCAGTAGCAATAGATCCATAATGTGCATATAGCTGTTAAGTATTCAGCAGTGTTACTGTGCGTCTTTAGTGCTCTACTTCCTTTTTCTCTAATCAGGCAGCTTTTACAGGTTTTTAATAAGACCTCTGACTTGACAGAGGTTTTCACTACAGTCCTAGGTAGAACGTTCAGGTAGAAAAAGTAAGTTCGTTTAGTAATTTTCACAGCCCTTAAAATGCACTGGTAGGAATCTGGAGGAGAGACCTTTCCCCTTTCCCCCAGGCTTCGACTTAGTGTACACTGTAAAATCTGCACAGAGATTTCTGATGTGTGAAGTTCTAATTTTAAAACTGTAGAACCAACAACTTTCTTTAAACATTTTATATTGTGTGCTAAATACTCATATGCCTTTTAAAGTCAGATATAGTCCACTGCATTTCTTGCTTTTGCACTACTGAAGAAGTTTTGTACTGAATAGTAGGAGTCGATGCTACTTGCACTTCAAGTTTGAACTGATGGAATTTGAATAGAAAATATTTTCACAGTGTTAGAAAACTTCATTTTCCCTCTGAAAAAACAAAGCTGAGCGCAATGCCTATGCCAAGACTCTCGTGCTGTAAACTGAATATATCATTTGTGTGGAACATGCAATGTTACACTTCTGTGTGGTAGAATCTTGCAGTGTCAGTTATCCTCTTTATTGCACTTGACATACCATGTCTTGTTTTATTCACACTGTGGATTCGATTTTCCAGTGTAAAACCAAAGCAAACAAACAAAATGAAATCATACTATGTATTCAATTTCCTCGATTGGTGTCATAAACTTCCTTTTGATGTGAACTTTTCCCTTGCTTCTCTTTTGTTCCAAACTTCTATTTTGCAATAAACATTTTGACAGTAAATTTTATGCATTTGTGTCACTGTGTAAAATGCTGGTGTTCCAAGAGGTTCCTTATTGTCTGCTGGTTTAAGTCACTTTTTTGTATTACTCACTGTGTGACATTTCTCCTTTATTCTGCCATTAAAAAAACAAAGAAACAAAAAACTACAAAACTATTCTGCCACTGGTTATATCTAAACATGAAGAAAGCTGAAAAAACCCACTGTACATCTCAAAATGCATTATTGGACTTCTGCAGTAAATTTTTCAGTTGTACAAATTATTGTACCAGGCTCCTGCTGCAGCACCAGCCAGTTTGACTATAAGTACCTACAAAAGGCACAACTCACGGCCTGCTGAGGGTGTTCAGGATTGCCACTTTCCCTTCCTTGTACTTCAGTGTTGCTCCCAGCAGTACTTTTGCCCCGCAGCGATCTGCCCAGGTTGCAGCTTGCTGTTAGTGTGCAGCCGGAGGTGACGGGGTGAGGGCCTGCCTAGGGGACATGCTTGGCTTGTGGGTGGGGGCTGGGGAGCCTGGGGGTGGCAGGGCTCTCTGGAGGAGGTGACAAAGCCATGGGGGCTCGTGGGTAACCCAGCTGAGTCTCTCGTAAATCACTGTTACCCACATCGAAAGAGCTTGCAGCTACATCATGATAGTAAGCTTCTGGGAGACACTGGCTGTCCAAACTGTCCAAATACAGATCTACAACTGTAGATTAACCCTTTAAGCTAGATAAAAACCCTTTAAGCTAGATAAAAATGCCAAGAAGGTGAAGCTTGGGATACCATATACCTGAATGAGTAAAATGGCAATTACTATTACAGTGACATCTTCTCCTCTGTCAGTTTTCAAATCATCCCAGAATTTTGTTTAATGCAGCCATTCCTCTGTGGTTTCCTAGTGCTTCAAGAGCTAACACCATCTTGCATCCAACAAAATGTAGGAGGAGGCTGGGAAGTGCTGCACTCCCCCAGCCTTAGGGGAGCAGTTACAAAGCATTGGCAGAAACCAAGAGAGACTTGTCTGTACATGGACAGGAAGACAATCTGCAGTGGCCAGACTCCAAATTCTGGTTTTGCTGCTGTCCAGTGAAAGTTCTCCTTCCTTTTGCAGAAAATATCCATCATTTGGGAGGGAGTCATAATCCCAGCATTATTTTCATTGCAGAAATGAAGTGGTACCAAAGTCATAGCAAAAGCCTTCCCATAGTGTCAGAACCAAGAGGAGAGGCAGCTAGAGTCCCTTGCCGTCGGATGGTTTACTTTTGCTTCCTGAGTTGTTTTTGTTGGAGATCTGCTGGTAGTTTTATCTGCAGAGAGTGATAGGATCGATTTAACACTGCCAACACGCTGTTGGAGCCAGCCCATGTTCACTGTGAATCCGGTGGTTTAGTGCATCAATACAAGTCACAGCATAAGTCCCGCGCTTTGCAGGGGAAAAGGAACTGAATAGTATCAGCCACCAGAGTAAAATTTGGGTGGAGGGGAGAAAAATGGTCAGATGGTTTTCTTTTCAATTCGTATCTCTCACACAGTTGCTGCCCTCCTTTGATATTTGTGCATGGACCGAAGAAGATGTGGTGAGTATTTTGTGTTAATGTGGCCAGGGTCGTGCTGCTGGAGCTCTCTACCAGTGGGTGTGGTGGGTGGGAGGGATCAGAGGGTGGATCAGAACATCTAGGTGAGAAGCTGTTTGTTTGGTGAAATGTGTGTCCCAGAAAGGCTTGAAAAGGACCAGGAGTAAATTAAGGATTTTAGTTTCCTTCATAAAACAGCCACATTCTCCAGTGTCCAGAAAACAGTGGGAGCTGGGAACTGACAGCATCCAGGAAGGCATTCCTGAGTCCTTGTTTAAGGAATGTGGAAGTGCCCAAAGACCTGATCCTGGACAGGTTTTATCCCACTGTGTGCCACCTGGATGGCAATTAACTTAAAAAAAGTTTAGGACTATTTAGGGGGTGTGGAACCTCTCTTTCATATAAAATAATGGCATTGAGTACTTTTTACCTTTTTATTCAGTTAAAAGGCTAAACAAGACACATCAGTGCTTTATCTCTGGCATAGTGATGTGTCAAAATGATTTCAATGTCCTATCAAGCACTCTCTTTGTGTGTTGTGCATCATGGGGTTGTTTGGCTGACATTTACCAAAGGACTGTCTGGAAAGCCAGTGCAAAAGCCATAAAAGCCCTGGCTCGGTCACTTCAGCCCTTTTAGCACGTGACCTTTCTCAGCTTCCGCTTCAGTCATTTCAGTTCTTCATGACAATAAACTGAGAAAGGTGGCTGCGAAATGGAAGGCAGTTTGGAAAAGCTGAATAGAAGTAATCACTTGCATTGGTGAATCTTGAGTCATTTATCCCAAAGTGAGAAATATTTTTAATTTTATTTTTAAAAGGATGATTACTTGTGAACTTCAAATAACTATAATACAAGATTTTGATAATTTGAACTTCAAGATTGATTCCTCTTTTTTGCAGTTTTTCTGGATGCAACAACTTACTAGAAAAGGTAAAAGCTATTTGTATGTACTTTCATATTCACATTTATGAAGTAATATACATTTATTCATTTTTTCCCCCCCTCCAGTAAAGTGTTATGTGGACTTCTGAATAACCTCTTTTATCTTAAGGTGATACTTCTGGTGAAATGAGTGTCTATGCTAGCTTGTTTAAGGAACATCATATCACTGGGAAGCAATTGCTTCTTCTAGAAGAAGAGGATCTAAAGGACATGGGAATTGTTTCCAGAGGACACATCATCCATTTAAAGGTATTGTCAGCATATATTGAATGTTGCACTAGGTTATAATGTGAGTATTATAAAATCAATGGGGTTTCAGTAGTATTAGCAACCAAAAAAGTTACAAAGCTAAAAAGAGAACATATTTGATATCTAAAATAAACAGAGTTACAGCTTCATATGGATCTAGAACTCAAAGCAACCTGAGCATTTTACAAGGCATGAAAATGTGCTGCGATCTTTATACTCTTCTGTAGTTCTTGGTTTTCTGGTGAGCTGGATGGCAGTTCTGCTACAGATTCACCTAGGAGGGCCATTCTCCCAGCAGAAAAGCTTGGGAGTCTTCAGAGAGAGTTCTCTTTAGCTGAAGGAGAAACAGATACAAACCCAGTTATTTGAACTGAAATCTCAACTTTTCAACTTTTTGATCTCATTTGTAGTGTAAAGCATATTTAGACTAACAAAACTCAGTTGGACAACTTTAAAGCTGATTGACAGCCAGGTTTCTTTGCTCTTAGAACTTTGCTTTAAAACAGTGTTTTAAATATCTGGTGTTTGTAATGAGTTAAGAAAATTACGGTCTGGAAAATGTGATCACAAGAGCAATAATGGTATTAGTACTGTAGCCAAAGGAGAGAGTTCAGTTTTCTGGCAGTTAACTTTGGAAAAGGGATTCTCTAAAAGCAGCATCTATAATTCTGTTGCGTCTCAATCATTTTAGATCACAATTTGCTAGTAAAGAGATACTTGTATCGTAATTGTTAGACCTGCAAATTTAGCTTCATAAGTCACATAGATTTATTCCCCTTTTGCTCATCAGCCATTTTTTCCATGCCCACACACCATTACTGATATATTTAATTTACGTTTCCTACAGGGAAAATTATTGAAACTTAATAAAGTCAATAATATCCAAAATGAAAGATCTCAGCTTCCTGGGTTGATTTGAGCATAAATAAAAACAACAAAAACAAGCCCCTGAACATCTCTTTCTCTGATTAAGCAGATCTGATTCTGAATGCAAACCGGGGCCAATCTATCACAACAGTTTACAGAACAGGGCTGTATTTTAAACTCTTCTCACGTGCCCTAATGTATCCACAGTGGAAAATAGAGGGCACATGGAGTTGTGCTGTTTTTCATGCTGGTATTTGCAGGACAAGATACTAAATAATTCCCATCTGGTTTTGTTGATTTTTTTTTTCTAGACTGCTATCGAGAAGTTAACCCATGACTACCTAAATCTATTTCATTTTCCACCATTAATTAAGGCAAGTCTCACTGTTGATATAAGACATGCTTCTCGTGCTGGTATGAGTATTTCACTGTCCTCATGTCTCAACTTTCCCCCGTGCGGGGAGGGCGAGGCTGCAGTTCCTACAGAGGATTGTAACAAATGCGGAGAGTCAACAGCAGCAATGGGTCACATCAGAACAAGTAATAGGAAAATAAAAGTTGTTTTCAAGGAGGGTCTAAGATTTTATCATGGAGCCGGTGGAATTAAATTAAAAGACTACTGGTTGTGATTGGTTTGCTGTCATTAATCAGAAACTACTTTGAAGAGCCATTCCTCCAAACTGCTGCCACCAGCTGGTCACCGCTGAAGAACAGCAGACCCCTGGCCCAGAATAAGCCCATCATTCTTCAGTTTGCTTATGTTATAGGAGAGAAGGATGATTTAGTGTCTACTCACCCTTACGTTAACCAGTTGGTTTTCTGATATCAGTAATAAGACCCATGCAAAAAGGAGAGAATGTTTGGGAACCTTGGTGTTGCTAGATCAGATATTTGCCTGATTCAGTTCAGTGAACTAATCAAGGAATTCTAGACCCCAAATCCTGAAGTAGCTTTTTTAGTCATAATTTATTGCACGGCTATAGAGTGAAATGCACTTAAAGCGAATTTGCATACAGCAAAACTCTGCTCCCTGGAGGGGAAAATGAAAGTCAGAGCGTTGCTGCCTTGCCATGCCAGCTGCAATTCCAATGGCAGAGGCTGCCACAATGCTCACAGGGACACTGCACTGTGCCAGAGCAGCTCAGCCAGGAGCAGAAATTGTGCAGCATCTCCCAGTTGCCATCCGCTACCCGCCCTAAACCCATGCAGAAGCCTTTGCCCCTCTTGGAGTGTGATGTCTCCTTTCTGCTGCCTGCCAGACTTGTAGCATCTGAAAGGCAAATCCTTTCTGCCACCAAAGGGTGTGCTTCTGTCTCCCAGTGGGTTGTGGTAGATGTGAATCCTCACTTTTGCCTGTTTTTTTGGCAGGATTCTGCAGGTGGAGCTGAAGAAAGCATAGAGAAAGTAGTGAATCTTGAACTTGTCTTTGGTTATCACTTGAAGCCAGGCAACGGTCCAAAGGTAAGCTGGGAGTGCTAGATCAGTTGGTTTAGTTAAGAGTCCCTACTCAGAGGGTCCAGTATCTTCTGGATGCAAAAAATAAATTGGCATGAGAATCCTCTTGTTTTGGAAAGTGCCAACTGAATGCAAAGGTGGCAAATGGGGCTGCATCAGTGATGAGAAACCATGCCCCAGAACAGGCAAGGAAGAAAAGAGTGACACAGAAAGTTTTGGCTGAAAGCCTTAGTTTCCTTGTGAAAAATTTTTTAAATTGTACTTTTTGTAATTTGGGATTTCATTCTGTTCCTTTTATCCCAATGGGTGTGAAATAATAATCCGTTTATTAAAAAAACCACTGACAGTTGAGCAGTGGCATATGCCTGATGTTGGTGGGCAGATTTCCTTTTTTCTCAGCAGAAAGGAGATACTGTTTTATGCAACCAAGAGGAGTTTTGAAAATACATGGTATGCATGGCTACTGGCTGGGCAGGATGGGACTGGTCCTGGTGGTGACTGTGTGTCCTCATGGTACCGGGGAAAGAGGGAGGGGTAGTTGCAGCACATTGACAAAACTGCTGCACTTCAGCTGGTAAAAGGCAATTGCCAGCGTGCCACATCCTAATCAAACCTCAGCTCCAAGCCGAGCTGGTTCAAGGATCTCTCGTTACGCCCTGTGTAACAGGAGCGTTGATGACTCCAGATGTTCCAGCAAAGGATTTCTACCACATTGTTTTTTCTCAAGAGTGAGGTTTGTCCCATGTTTTTTGTTTTCTTTGTCCAGCTTGCCATGGACTCTGAGTTCAAGGGTTTTAGAATTAATCATCTATGTGGAAATGGTGTGCAAAGCATTTCTGAGCTAGAGTCAGGGGTTGTGACAGCAGGATTTGTTTCCTTTTGTATTTGATAAATCTGCATTGTATGTCCACCCTAAACTTGTGGGAGGCTGACTTTCATCTTGTGTTATCTGGCTGCTCTGCTTTCAGGGCATATTGTTTGCAGAAGTCTCTTGATTTCTGTACTTGGTGGTGCTTGCAGAGAAAGCATTTAGGTTTGAACTTAGTAGGAACTTGTACTCATACTGAAATAATTTCATCAAATTGAAAAAGATTTTTGTCTGGAGATGTCCTTTTTTAGTTTGTTTCTATTACCCTGAGTACTTCTTTTTCCTGTAAAAATCTTCTTTCTCACTATGTGAATTACTTAGACTGTTTCAGTGTTCTTGAATGCGTGTTGCTTATGCAGCTGTACAGCTGCTTTTTTGTAGGTGTGCATTTTTCCTCTCCCATGTGCAACTAACTCTTCAAGGAACTAAAAGTCCATGAAATAGCTCATATCTCCCTTCCGTTTCCAATATGGGCTGTGAGCCATAGTGCAGGGAGGTGGGCAACCACCCCCAGGAAAGAGCCAGAGAAGGAGAAAACAGACCTCTGCACACTGTAGAGAAATTCATGTTGTACTAACAGCTCTTGAGTTTGAAGACGAGTAGATGTTTTAGCCATGACAGCAAAAGGTGCAAATGAGACTGTATGCAAAGTCTATGGGACAGAAGCTGAATTGCTATGAGAGGGCAGTTAGTTCAATGGGCCTGTGTAGTATTGACATAACCTCTGCAGGCTTCTGACAACCTTTTCTATTTGGTCCTGCCTTCCCTGTGAGCTCCTAATTGGTCCTGTCTGCTCTGTGTGCTGTTGGGCCCTTTTCTAAGGAAGCCATTCCCTCCGAAGCTGTGGTTGCATGCCAGGCATGCCTTCCCTGTCAGCTGCCCTGCTGCAGCACCTCATGTGCTTAGTGATGCTGTTCCAGGGACTGCACAGTTTGTCACCTGATTATGTCTGGGCTGGAAACATCTGTCTGAGATCTGCACATTAACTTGTACCTGCCTTTAAAGATGTTGCAGCAGAGCCAGTTTGAAAAAGTGGACTGGAAGGAGTAGATTGTCTGAGCTTTTGGGCAGGAGGCTAGGGCCAACATGGGCAAGTAATTTGCATTAAATATAACACTAACAAAAACTGGTGTGGTACATACTGTATAGGAAATTTGGCGAGCTTGCTTCTTTGAAAACCCCTGGATACAATCTTCTAGCTCCCCTAGAGGCTGCTTTGAGCCAGCTACTGCTGCCATCTAGATTTGTTCCAAAATGAACTGGGAGTAGGGCGAAAACCAGGATCGAAGGGTTTAAACTTCTTTTATTGTCCCGTTTTTATAAAAGAGTGGTGCCTGTTCCTGTAAAACTGGGTCAGCAGAAGCACTTGGGATCATGCCTTCCACCATCTTTATAGCTAAAAAGCTGGCCTACATCAGTTTAAAAATAAATTTCTCAAAGGAACTTTACCCTAATCAGTCCCTATAACCAGCTGCCTAGCTAAGAAGCATTTCTCCTGTTCTAATCATGAGGAAAAAGAGGCAATAAGCTCAAATCTGGGTTACGCATTGAGGGTGTGTGTTCCCTGGGTGATGTGTTGGCTGCTAGACTTGTGTACAGCAAGGGAGGTTGTTAGGCTCAGCTGGGAGGTGGTGCAGCACAGCAGGAAGGGCTCTGAAAGGAGAACAGGTCGTGCTGGGAGGTTTTACGCCAGGCTGGCTCTGTGCTGGTCTTCTGGATCGAGTTCCCTTTAGTTCCTGTAGTGCATCTTCTGGTGTGGTTGCACCTGGAAGCAAGCCCATCCATGTCATTGGAGGTGGCTCTGCCCAAGCATGGGACAAGATGGACACACAGGACAAAAGTCTCCTGGTCCAAACTAAAGCTCTGGAGTGGGCACAGCTTTGGAGCGCATCATGACTTATAGCAATACCACTGGATATAAAAGTGCTGGAGAAGCTGGTCCAGGACCCAGAAACCATTTCAGGGGTGCAGGTTAATTCAGATGTGTTTGGCTGGTAAGAGCACAGCACCATCTGTGTGTGAAGATGGTTCCTCAGGGCACAGGTGTCCTCTCCCGGGCACTGCGCCGTGCCCCATCAGTGCAGCCAGCACACCTTTCTTTGTCAGCAGGCAGAAATCTAAGGGCTTTAGGAATGGCAGTGCCTTTTAGCAAGAATCCTGCTGGATATGCTTCAGGACAGCATTTGAATGTTCAGCCTTTTCTGTATGCTGAATGAAACACTGACTTCCCAGTAAACAGCTTTACCAGCCCTATATTTTTTATCTAATTTAAACTGCATCTTGTAGTGGGATTATGTTGGTTTCCACCAGCTGACAGATGCAGTCATTTCATTACAGTTTCCTTCCTTTTTTAGCTGCATCTTTGGAGGCAATAAAAGCTCCGTTGACCTTTGTGCTCTCTGAATGCATCAGGAGTGAGCACTGCAAAGCTAACCTGGTTTTTAGAGGTTTCTTTTCCAACTCTTGTAGTTCAAGTTATGTGGTTACTTCCATTCACTGCCTTTTCATGACCTTTCTGTACACAATTCCCAATGAGCTGAAAGGTGATAGATTTAGACTTTTTTTTCCCCACAAATTAAAAATAAAAGCAGAGGACCACCAATTAACTCCAAGATGGAGAGTAAAACAACAAACCCTGCCAGTTGTGGCTTGAGCTGATTTGCAGGACTGCAGGGGGAATTTTCAATGGCTTTCTCATCCTAGATGGCTCATTAAAATTTCCCAATCAGGGAAAGGTGCCTGAGCTATGTCAGCTCCACACTGATGAATCACCAAACCCCTTGAGAAGGATGCCTTACAGTCCTTTTGCCTTCTATTGATGCATTCTTTAGTTTTGGTTCTCAAAGGGACAGATTTCACTATGCCCTTGAATGTTTTCATTTCTTACCGAGAGTGGCACAATTTGACCTATATCCAAACACAAAGCCTTGAAGTTGGCTGACCATTTCGCCTTATTTTCCCCCAGTTACCTCTCCCTCCATTTGACAAGGTAAGGAGCAGAGCCTCTCCAAAACCATCTGCTAACTGTGTGAACTATTTTCTAGCCTTGAATATCCGAACTGCTGTTTTAATTTTAATGCTGTTATTTAAATGTGTAGAGCAGAAGGTAATATACTATTAAGGCTACTTTAAAGCGACATTATGACCAACTCTTCATGTGGAGAAGCCCAGGCTGGCAAAATGCAGGCAGTACAAGTAAAAACAGTACTGAAATAGTTGTAACTGGAATGCGGTTTCACAAGTGCTTGAGCAGATTTCTGCTGCTTGTTCCTCTCCACCCTCCCACTATATCAGTGCTCATAAATCCTTTCTTTGCTTTCTTAAAAATAAAGCAAGAGCCAAGGTATAAAATCTAAAATTTCAGTTTTACAGTTTTTCAGTCATTTATATTCTCCATGCTCTGTAGCTATTTTAACCCACTTCAGTAAGTAAAACTGGGAGTTGGTTTTATCTGACTCTTGCTTTGCAAAATAATCACGGATACCTTGACTTTCTAACATGGGGTTATTTATCCTTATCTGAAAACCTCATCTTCTAAATCCTCTCTCTTTAATTCCATGTCAAAGCACAATGCTTTCACTACTAAGGACTAATAGTTAATGCAAGAATCAGAATAGTTCTCTTTGTATGCTATTTTCATAGATTTGCTCCTATTCTAACAAGTAGTCAGTGAAGGGACACAAAAAATTACCTAAGCTGTAAAATAAAACCACAGCCACATTAAAATATTGCCACCACCATTAAGAATGGATTAATGTATTCTGCCAAGAAGGTGCATCAGTGTAGGTGAGCTGAGCTCCTGGTATTTCCTTCCAAAGAGTCTTCTCAGGATCATGTATTGTTTTTGCATGAGGTGGAGCTGGTATAACTCCATCGTCTCCACTGAGATTGCTCCAGCTGTAGCATCCATGTGTAACTGAAGTCAAACTCAAGCCAAGACCTTTAAAAATCTGTGTGTAGGCAGTGCTAGAGCAGGGATTCCCATTAGAAATTATTCCATAGCCCTGAAGAGACATATAGACTTTTCAGCTAGGTATTTTGCTCACTTGACTTTCTAGACTTTTTAATCTAAAGATTTATTTTTATACCTTGGCCACTGAATTAACTTGCTGCCTTCCACACGTTATCTCTCTCGTACAGCCTTGGTCACAGATAAGTCTGCAGGAGCACAGACAGGTTCCCAGTGATCTGTAGGCTTGGCATGTGCTATCCAGACAAACGCCTGGAAGAGGAGCCTTTGTTCCCAGCATGTGCAGGACATGTCCAGTGGCCCTGCCATGCCTTTCCTGAGCTCCTGAGCACCCTTGTTCCCACAGCCAATGTCCTGCAGGGCTGCAAACCCCAGAGTGTGAGCAGTCACCTCCGTGTGCTGCAGTGGGGACACAGTGTCCGCATGGCTCCAGCACATTGTCCCCATGAGTGGTCCACAGGGAATGCCGCTGGAGGACAGTACAGGAGGGCAGCCATGCAGGCCTCAGGGAAGGGACTCCTTTTCATGCTTCCACCTTTATGATCCCTCTGTTGCACGCAGGCTGCGCATGTGGATGATGCCTGTGACTGCAACACCCCCGTTTGCTTCTGATCACGTGGCAAGGGCAGCTTTTGGTAGATGCTGGGGTGTCACTGAGCTCTTGCCTTGCCTGCTGCAATCCCCTGTTCTCGGGGCACAGGTAGTGATGCCTGGTATTTACCATTATGGGCCACTCCGTTGTGCACAGAGCTCCACTGCGCTGGATGTTGAAGAAGGGTGCTGCCAGGGGACAGATATTTTTGGTACTGCTGGTTGGGCTGCGTAGGTGTTACGGGGCCTTGTGCTTCTCCAAGCGAAGCTGCAGCCAGTCAGTGCCTGTTGCCTTGCAGAGCAGTAAGGGCTCCGGCTTGGAGGAGGCACCCAGGCAACTGATAACATAAATATATCTTCCGCTTGCTTTGTTTCTGTACATTTTAAGACCATCTCTCTTGCAAGGCCTCCCCTCCGCCCCTCTTTTTTTCTGCCTGCACAGCTGAAACAAAACCGGCGGTGGAGCCACCTTCTCTTGCTGGAGCCTGGCTGGCAGCAGCCTGCCCTGACCTGAGACACCAGCCATTGTTAAGGGTATAACACATTTACATATTTTGCAATAAAACATCAGTTATTTGCATTACTGTGTCAAGTTTTATTTGATTCTTTCACCTAAAAATGACTCATTTTCCTTTCTTGTATTTTAAAAACCAACTACTCTAAGCTTGTTTGAGAATAATCAAAAATTGCCCATTTAGCTAGAAGTCATTTTCTTTTCAAAAGGCAAATGTTATTTAATCTTTCAGCTGTTCATTGTGCCATCATAAATACTTTCTTTTCAGCACAGTTGTGGGGACTGAAATGAGCCCACTAATTGCCTCCCATTTCGACTGACATGTGGTGGTTTAGTGGAAAGAGAACACAGCGGGGAGAAGGAAATAGGAGGCTGAGAAAATGAGAGCTAATTATTTTCACTGCCTCATGTCAGGCTCTGTGTCAGCCTTGTTTTTACAAACTGGAAGGTTTAGCACTAAATAAAACAAACTGGCGTCATGTTTTTATATACTGGCAGTGTCATGGAAGCAGCTGCACATCTCAAAGACAATATAATGCCTGCATTCGCATGGACACCATCTGACAGCCACTGTGAGCCACTGCTAATGAGGATATCACAGTGGTGCCAAGTGAAAGGTGCTGAATTATGTATGATTCTTCATCAGTGCAGCAATAGTCCTGTACATCATTATGAGACATTGTTTTGCTGAAGAGATTAAAACATTCTTAGTTCCAGACCCTGCAACCTATACATGCTACAAGAGGTTATTAATGGAATTTTTAGGGAGAGTTTCTTGTGGATTTCTTTTTGGTTAAAAATATCTCATGGGACAAAGCTGTGGTGGGTCATGACACTATATATATAAAGAAGAGAAGCAAATTAACCATAATTGTGTTATCTTCCTTTAAATCCAGTATAATAAAATATAGTGTAGCAGGGTGATACATAATGATAAATAACCCAAGTGCTGTCACTAGATGTGCAACTCTGATGCCTTTAAAACAGCAGGTTTCAGCAGCTGAGATAGATAATAGCTAAGAATGTGAAGGAGCTTCTGGGGACCTAAATCATCAACATGCTACTACTTTTAGTATCATCATGGCCAACATTTTTTTCTTATTTGTTTCATCTTGCGCTACATCTTACTTTTCTTCTAATATCCAGTTATCTGCTACAATGCCATTTCCATTATTATTTCGATCTTTAAAAAACAAAAAAAGTTTATTGCAGTCGCTGATTTTAAAATGCATCCTTGATTTGGGCCCCCTTGAAGAATGAAGTGCCTCCCTAGCAAAGGTTTTAAGCTGTTGCAGGATATATGTTTGCTGTTTAGAGCCTGTGCCTGATCTTTTTCATTTCCCTTTCAGGTTTTTTTTTTGCAGACATAAACGCATATGGGGTTAAAGGAGTATTGTCACCACAGTAAGCTGGAGACTTAATTTTTAAAGTGTTCTTACTTTCTTTTTCAAAGCTGAGGAGAAGCAGCTCAAATACATGTGTGATTTGCTTTTCTTTTCTACAATAATTTTCAGAGGTTGTTGATTTTTTGGCTTTGTCAAAGTGTTATTCGGAAATGTTTTCGCACAGAGTTCTGCAGGTTGTGCCTTTCCGTTCTGAAACTTGATAATTTTTTAAAGCAAAAAGCTGAAATTTTTTATTTAGATCAAAATGAAGCAGGTAGATATTGGGAGGCATTTTAATGCTTGAATGACAAGATGTCCAGGCAAGTCTCTTTGAAGGACTTGTATAAGCGTATCTATCAACCAGACACTTTGAACAAGCCATTTCCAAATTATTTTCCCACATACGCCTGGCACTAAATGTAGTTTTGATCTAAGAAGTCTTATGGCTACAATTCATCAAATAATTGAAATTCGTATGTTTGGTTTTTCTAGCCAAATTTTTGCTTAAATGGATGAGCATCTCCTATTATAAGAATCTGAAACTCCAAGGAAAACAAGGAAATATGTGCCTTTCTTTCTGCAGCACACAAATCTTGCATTATTTACTGTGTGGTTGAACAAAATGGTCACTAGGTTTGTAAGACAAGTAGCCACCTACTTATCTTAGATATTTGCTAAGTGCCTTGTTTCTAAAGTTACCCACCTGCTGCCTTTTCTATTTCCTTCCTTCCTTCCTTCCTTCCTTCCTTCCTTCCTTCCTTCCTTCCTTCCTTCCTTCCTTTTTATATCTTTTCATTTTTTTCTCCCAATGTCCCCTTCCCTTTCTTGCCTCTCATTCTCCTTCTCTGCTTCTTCTCTCTCTCTCATTCTCTCTTTTTCCTTTCCAGTAGTGATTTTCTAATAACACAGAATGAAAACCTTTCCAAATAAAATGAGACATGTATTTTTGAGGGACCAGTGTGGGTATTCCTAGTATGGTATCTTGCCCCCTTGGTATCTTCCCAGTGTTGCTGGAGAGGGCTCCAAGGAGGACCAAAGGTTTGGGGACTGGATTTGAGGGACAGGAGAGTGTGTGTTCCTCTGAAGATGCAGTTCAGGGCTGGGGAAGGCAGTGTCTGTGCAGGCCTCAGGCACCCACCTCTGTGTGGGGCAATCTGGTCTGTGACCACATGGAGAGGGATCCTGCCTGTGCAGCAGATCTGGCAAGGGCATGGGCAGTGGCAGTGCCCACCCCCTGCCAGACTCTGGATGCTTGTCAGACTTTTCTCTAGAGGTGGTAGGTTGATGTATTTTGTTTATTAAAATGAGATCATATTTGTCATATCTAGTCTGCAGGGAAATGTGAGTGAACAGCACAAAATCCTGAGCCAGGAGGGCATGGGAGCCCTGGCACAAGGTGCAGCTCTAGCTCTCAGGTGCTTGGCATTGGTATTACTCAGAGATGGAAGCTGTGATGAACTAACTGGAGGATAGTACTTTATGTCGATTTTTTTTTTCTTGGCTCAGGTATTTTTGTAAAACTTAGAAATGTCATCAAGCATCTTGTCTGTAACCTCAGGTTTGATTTGCAGAAGCATGAATGTCCTGCAAAACAGTCTGGCAACAAGAACGTTGTGGGCAGGGAGAGGAGCACAGTTCAGGAGATGAGGAGGAGCCAGAGACAACTGGCTTTGCTGTTGCTGTTCCGTTTCAAAGCACGTGTCCTCATCAGCCGATGTCAGGGCCAGTGCACAGTGCTGAACCTGCCTGGGACAGGACAGGGGCATTACCCTGGGTCAGCTCACGAATGCAAAAAGCAGGACAGAAAAGAGACATGCAAAGAGACACAGTCTGTGATTAGGAAATGTAGGCACAGGGTGACTTCAGCACCTGATCAGGTTGCACAGGAAGCCAGTAGCAGAACTGGAAACTGAACTTGGTGCCTCTGAGTCTTGGTTGGTGCCCTGACCACTGAACTGCAGTTCCCATCGCTCAAACTCGCACCAGGGCAGTGTGAAAACCAACTCACACACCCTCTCTGCTTGTAAAATGCGGAAGCTTTCAATGGGGACAGATGGACACACAGGGCCAAATGCTGTCATAAACATAATTTCTTGTTGCAGTTCAGAAATGATTATATTTCAGTTTTCTTTTATCTTGGAATTGCCAATTCAATGCATGATGGAAAGCTTTGAGCCTTCTGAGGGCTCAGCTCCTACATTACATTTATGAGAGATGCACGTGCAAACACCAGCAGATAATCACCTGTGTGAATGGACACATTTTAGGCTGCTGCACATTTGTCTGTGCAAATAGCTGCTTACACAAGCCTGTGGCCCCTGTGTCCCCACTGAAAGTTTTTGCATTTTCTGAGCAAAACCGAGGTGAAGACTGCCTCCTGCAAGCGCTGAGCCCACACCTGCCTTACAGGTCGCATGTGGCAGACACAGACCCTGCTGAACCCGTGGCATGTCTGGAGGAGCTCCTGTCTCCGTGAAGGGAAGATTCCCTCCTTCCTGTATGAAGACAGAGACACTCTGCTTCATTGTAGCCGTGTGGTCCCTCAGGGGACTGATTTTTGAAGGAGCTCAGTGCACTGCGCAGTATCTCATCCCCAAAGCACCTGCTGGGCAGACCAGCAAATGTCTGGTTTGCACCATGGACAGTCAGTCTCCGGTCCCCAGTGGGAGCCTCCCTGGCCAAAGACACGAATCCCAGCTCCAGCACTCAGTCCGTGTGGGATGACCTGCAGGATGCTGCCGGCTGTCACTTTCTGCAGGCTCACACCTGTGCAAAGTGTGGGATGTTGGTCCCCTGTTCAGCTCAGGGGATTAAGAATACCTTTTATTCCTTTGGTTTATTAGACTCACTGTGATTATTTTCTAAGCTGAGCTTGTTTATAATTGATAGTGCAGTTGGAGGCTAGCGGAAGCTGAGGATGCTTAGTGCCTCGCTGGGCTCTCGGTATCTGAAATAACTGAGCTGTGATAACAAGCTCATCCTTTTGCCCGTTATTTGAGCGATTGTCTTGAAGGTGTTGCACAGACTCTGGCCGTTTATTTCTGGGTTTGCCAGGACAATGTCCTTGGGGCTGGCTGCCAGCACTGACTGTGACCCCAAGTACTGGCTCCCACTACTGCCTGTCCCTCCGCTACCCCGGGGTGTGCAGAGCTCCCAGGCCACATGCTCCAACAGGCTTTCTGTCCAGGTGAGGCCATTCAGGGACACCACACCTTGGAGGACATCAGACCTGTCAACGTGGCAGCTGCCTCACAGGGTGAGCTAAGAGAAGAGGGAACAAGAGCACTGAGGGTTTTCCATTACCAACACTTGTACTGCAAACATGCATATCCTAAAATATGTATATGTCCCTTAACTTTCTCGCTGGGTTATTTTTTCCCTTCATATATTGAGGATTAGATTTCAGGTTGTTTTGGCTTTCAGTTTTGTTTCACTTTGGGTTTTGTTGTTGGGGTTTTTTTTCCTATTTGTATTCTAACAATCCAGCATTCTTTTTTTTTATTATTCATAGGATTGTAAATGGAAAATGTACATGGAGATGGACGGGGATGAAATTGCAATAACCTACATAAAAGATGTGACATTCAACACTAACCTACCTGATGTAGAGATTTTAAAGATGACAAAGGTATTTACAGCCTTAAAGCTTTGACAAATTCACAGATCTCAAACAAAGACATTAAAATACCACAGCAGTCGACTTTTGTGCTTGCAGAAGCTCAGTCTCTTGACAGCTTTTAAATAAAATGCACATTTTAAATAGAATTGTATCATAATAGGAGTTAGGTATTTTGGTTCTCCTTTAAGCTGACAATAATGTTAACAATAGACAAATAAGAGAAAGAACTAATTTATATTTTCTTGGTTTAATTCCATGTTATATCCTCTGAATTTATTACCCCTTTTGAAGAAAAGAATGTTCCAAAAATTGCTTTATTTTTTAAGAGAAGAAACCAATTTAAATGTTCCAGAAACTTCATGTGATTTTTCGGGGGTGTTTTGTCGGGTTTTTTCTCTCTTTTTTCTTCTTTTCTTCTCTTTTTTTTTTTTTTTTTTGGCATGGTTTTAGAACTTTTACCTGGTTCTAAAACTCTCTTTCATGCAACAGTGGATTGCAAAGACTGAAACCCATTGCAGAAAGTACAGCACTGAACATCTGCAATTCATTGTCACTGGGCATTTTACCCTGTTTCAGAATCTGCCTGTAAATATTTACCAGTAAGCATTTAGACTGCTTTTCCCTAAGGAACAGAAGTTTTATTAATACAGAGGGCATTTTGCTAGCTATTATTTTAATTGTTTGTTTTTATTAATATGCTCCACTTGATAATAGCTAACAAAATAAAGTTCTAACTGAAAAAATATACAACTTCATTGCTAATTAGAATGCTGCTCTAATGTGCACTGGTAAAAACACCCAAACTCTTGACTGCTTTTAACTGTGAATATTTGGGGCAAAACTGGGGGGGGGGGGGGGGGGTAGACGTTTTGTTT
>VZRV01004979.1:3235520-3254474 GCA_013398115.1 Falcunculus frontatus | reverse complement strand
GGGGGGGGGGGGGGGGCGTTAAGCCTTTAGTTATTTTTCCTAAAGGAAAAAAATGAAAAGCAGATTGTCAACAGTCAAAACTTTAAGGAAAATGTGATATAGGTACATTTGTCACAGATGATTCTAATATTTAATTCATGCTAATACTATTTTTATAGTTATTGATTTCTGTAACAACACTTCTGGGGGTTTTGTTGTTGTTGTTACTATTATTATTATTATTACTGTTGCTATTACTATTATTAGTTTTCTGTCTAATTTTAATCTTGGACATTTCAATTTTTCCTTTAAAAAAGCCGTGCGCGTAAATAAACTAACAACTACATGCAATAACATTACCTTTTCACATACTTCAGCATTTTTATATTTGTCAAGGAATATCTCTGAGAATATATAGATATTTGTTCTTGTTTTCTGCTCTAAATCTAGCAGAAGAAAAAGTGTACATGCACGAAATTGACAAAGGTTTATGCCCCTCCAAAAACATTCCATGTTGTCTTATCTGCTGTGTGTTATGTATGGACATCTCTTCTCAGTTTCCTTTTGTAAACAAGAAAGTAAATATTTCAAAAATATATTGCTTTGTCTCATAAAATTTTAAGAATAGTATTGATGTTAACAATATAGGAATGAATGAAGAGAGGCAAATGCTGTAAATACCTTTTGGGTGATTTAGAAACAAGTCAGGAGATGAAGAGCACCTTATAAAACTCCCACCATGTTTTTTTCCAGCCACCATTTGTAATGGAGAAATGGATTGTGGGCATAGAAGAACACCAGTCTGTAGAATGTGTTGTTACATATGAGGTAAGCTCTAAGAAACAAATAAAATAGTTGATCCAAGATAAAACCTACACAGGAGGTGTGGAAATAACATCCTCTGGCTTTGTTATATCCTATAATCAAGTCTCAGCAGCCTGTAATTAATTGTAAAATATAAAGTTCAGAGCAAAGGCTGAATGAAGTTTACAGAGACAATGGCCTCAGACTGCGGCCTGGGATGGCTCTTGTTCTCAAGGATGAAAGCTCCTTTTGCTTGAAGTGTAATGGTCAGTGAAGTTTGCATTATTTAAAGAAGCTGGTTTTTATCTTTTCAATGATGTGCTAATTAGGAGAATAGAGAAGCAACAGGAGAAGAAAGAAAATGAGAAATCAAGAATAAGATAAAATAAAACCCAGAATACAATTTGATGTGATAGAAATTAGCTTTGTAAAAAGAGTTTGCAGTTACTTACAATAATGATTTTATAAAGACTAACTGTGTGTCAGAAGAAGGTTAATAAATGAGATTCCAGCTCTGTCCTGAACAAGGATTCAGGTAGTGATGGGGAGATGAGGAAATCCTGGGCCTTGCTTGTCTCAGAAGTGAAGAAGTAGGTTTTTTTCAGGCTGAAGTTTCTCACAAGAGTCATAGGTCCTTAACAGCAGACTGAAGAGCTTGATACGCCAGGAAAATTTTGTTGGGGGTCCCCCTGCAAAAATACCTGCTTAGTCCTCCTTCTTTTAGCGGAAAGCAGTGCACATTTGATGCTCACATTAATAGAACTAGTAAAATGTATTTTTGTGTTTGTAGAAGAAGGCCTTCAGATCTTTCTTCCACAGGGTACAAGAATTGACACAGTTATTCACTACCACATTTTTAGCATAATCACAAGTACCAGCCAAAATTATCTAGAGTCTAAAAATATTTGAGAACTAGCTAAGTGGTTTTGCAAAACAGACTCTATATTGAAAGCACTGCTGCCACCCAGGCACTAGTGGAAGTTCCCTCATAGGGGAGCTTAGTGTGTTGTGTGTTGTTACATCCTCACAGTTGTTGTGTCATTCCTGAGCAGAGTGATGTTCGAGCTCCCAAAAGCACGAGGCACATCCAAGCTATCTGCTGGAGCAAGGTGAAGGCGCAGGACGAGGTTGAGGCAGTACAGCTCATGATACAGACCTCACACTCCAACTCAGAGGGGAATTCACGGAGCAGATCTGACTCAGGTAAGTCAGCACATGTGAACTTTATTGCTGACATGGGCAGGGCATTTGTGGGGAGAAGAGCAAAAAGTCAATGCACATCAACTGCCCCACTCAGCTTGGTGTCACCTGCAGGTGTGCTGAGGGTGCACTCAATCCCTCTGTATGTCAGGGATGAAGATAATAAATGACACTGCTCCCAGTATGGACCCCTGAGGGACACCACTTGTCACTGACGTACACCAGGACTCTGAGCCATTGACCTCTGGATACAACCATTCAACCAATTCCTTACCCAGCTAACAGTCCACCCAGCAAATCCATCCTTGTCCAATTTAGAGAGAAGGATGTTGGGGGCGATCATGTCAAAGGCTTTACAGAAATTCCAGATAAATGACATTTGTAGCTCTTCCCTTGTCCACTGACGTTAAGATCAGGAAGCATTTTGCTCCCCCAGTCCTCATCCTGCTGTCCATTGACTTGGTGTGGGAAGAGAGGCTGCCATTGAAGATTGAGGAAAAGCCTTCTCCCCATCTGTTGTTACCAGTTTTCCAGTGCTGTTTAGCAGGGGGGTACAGCTTCTTTGAACTTCTTATTTTGTTGACATAGCTGTAGAAACCCTTCTTGTTACTCTTTGCATCCCTTGCCAGGTTCAGTTCCAGCTTTGTTTTGGCCTTCCTCACTACATCCCTATACAACCAAACTTCATGTCTATACTCTTCCCAGGTTGCCTGTCCTTGTTTCTACTTCCTGTGCTTTTGCTTCTTTCCCTTTACTTTGACCAGCAATTCCCTACTCAGACACACCAGTCCCTTGCCTTCTTTGCCCAATTTCTTGCTCCGGGAGAGCTCTTGCACTCTATGGAAGACTTCCTTAAAGATCTGCCAGCTCTATTCCACTCTGTTGTCCCCAGGGGATCCTATTAATTATGTCCTTGAGGAGCTGGAAGTCTGTTTTCCCAGAAACAGTTCAGTTAGGCTCTGTTCATGAGCCTAACTTGACCTGACCCATGTCCCTCAGGACTGCAAACTCTACTGATGATCACTGCAGCCCAGGCTGCCTCCAGTCTTGATGTCCCTGATTAATTTGCTTACATTGGTGGCTATCAGATCCAATTTTCCCTCTGGTAGGGCTGTCTGTTACCTGTCTCTGAAGGGTAAAGGGAATGACCTGTATGCTCCTATAGGAACCAGGCTGGAAGCAGTCCATGGTGATAAGCTCAAACTCAACTGGAGTGCTTTGGCCAGCTCTTGCCTCCCATCCTTAGCCACCCAGCACACAGCTTTGTGTGGATGTTGTGCTTGGATAAAGGGCACCTTCTGTTAGAGATGCATTGGTGCAGATTGCTCTTGCTCTGGTCAGTGCTCTTGCAGGGGGACACACATACTGAGGCTGTAGCCTCAGAAGCTGCATGTGGGGTGGCAAAAAGTCGCTGGTGGATGATAGGCTGTTTTGACAGGTACAATACTGCCAGCTTGGCGGACACAAGTGCTCCTGACATCCCGCTTGTCTGTGAGGAATTGTGGAAATCTTCCCACTGCATTCTTCTTCCACAGCTCAGCTTGCCCATTTGAGCCAGCCCTGGAATGGTGTTTGTTATGGCTTCTGGGGCTTGATTTCTTCGGTGAGATACATTTAATAATGCAGTGCTCTCTACAATGCAGTTTTCATTTCCTAATTAATGTATGCTGCTGACAGATTCACACTTGGCTCAGTTGACTCTAGCACAGTTCTGCCTTTAAGATTTGCTGTTGTTTTTGTAAAGGCTTTTGTTAGCCAAGCTGTTTTTCTCTTTGAGTTCACAGTAGGGCTGCAGAAATGTTTGGGTTGGGACACCTGAGGGGCAGTACCGGAGCTGGAACAAGATACCAGTGAGCAGAGGAAGAACTTCTCAATTTTGTACACTACTGGCAACTGTAGAAGGATGGCCTTGTGAATTGAGAGGTGCTGGGCTTGGACTACAGACACATCTAAAATGAGTGTGCTTATTCCTAAGCAATTGTGAGCCATTTGCAACACAATTACGTTTTGTAATGCAAATGGAACCTAGAGCATGTCCTAAAAGATACATCTTTACTGCAGATTAGCTTTGCAGATAGAGGTTACCCTGGTTTTGGGGTGATGAGCCCTGCAGCCTTACCAAAGTGTGGTGTGTATCTTCAGAGGTTGGCTTGGCCTCTTTCTTTTCAGTGAGTGATGGGAGAGCTTGTCTGTCCCTTTGGCACACTGGAGGAGTTACATGGAGGCACTAAGGTATTGTCAGCAGCCAATTGAATAGGCACAGTTCAGAGGAGGTGGGTTACCAGCCAGCACGAAAGCTGTGCCTCAGCTCTAGCAAACCTTCTGGCCTGTCTTCTTTACCAGACCACCTATCCCAGGTTTAAACGACCACCAAATCCAAGCACAAAGGTAAGGGTAATACCTGTCTAATAGGCTAAAATAACCAGCAGTGAAGGTACTTCCTCTGTGGGCTACCACACGGAGCACTTAACTCAGAGTTGGTGGCTCAGAGACCATGTGAGGGAGAAGCCCTCCAACCCACGACGGGCAGCCCCACAGGGCACACTGGGAGGTCCTTGCTGCGCAGCTGGATCCTGGGCTGGCAACTGCTGTTGCCAGGGGCAAGGACTGAACAGTCTGAAGGGAGCCCCTTGCTCAGAGAGATCAGCACTGGTCCCATGGGGCATATGATGGCCACCTGAGAGTTGGTAACAAATGAAGACCCAAACTCGAGTCCTGAGCCTGCTGTTTCCGGGTTTATGAGGTCTGTGATTTACATCCACATCTTTGGTAGGAGGGCACGGGGAAATGGCAGAGGCGATAGTGTCTAGCAAGTACATTTTGGCATGCATGTTTCTTTTGAAACCATGACTTTCTAGGAGGTTAAGAAGCAGAGGAGGCAATTCCCATCTGTCTTTCTGTTAAAGAAGGTTCACCTCCAAGTGCAGGGTGGAACTATCTGCTGTGTTGGTGTCACACACACTATGACAGGAAAGACAGTTTCCTTTTGACATACTTGACAATAAGTTGAAGTGATTTAAATCTCTTTGGATTCAAACAAAGTCTGGGGAAAAGAGCAGTGGAAGAGATCAGCCATTACACTTTAACAGGAGCAACCCTAATGAGGACAGAGCCACTATCCAGCTCCCACAAAACTCCCCATGGTCAGTGAAGTGTTCCAGTGAGAGACAGTGAGGGTTATGCTTTCCTGTTGGAATGATACTAGCAATCTTTAAGGACAAATCATTCAAATCTCTCTAGAACAAAATTATTTTAGCTGCTCCCCATGGGTCTTTGGCCAGAGCTGTGGCCTCAGATAAGAGGAATTCCTGTTCTCTGCTCTACCCACAAAGTAGCAAACCAGGCAGCCCTTGCAGTTCAAATGGAAAATTTACAGCTATTGTATTTGCTAAAGGCTTTCATGGAAACCACAGGGCTGACTTTCAAAACCACTTCAGTCTGATCTCTGAAAGCTACAACTTTTGTTACGACCCCAGGGCTGTGACAGTAGGTGTAGAGGGAACTGTAATACCTTGAGTTGCTCACAGTTAAGCACTGTCTGAGCCAGCCTGGCTGAAGCTTGATGCCTCACTGGCTTTTCCACATACAGAGTGGGTTTTCTGCATGAAGCTGGATGCAAAGTGGATTGAATTCTGAATTTGTAGTAGCAACAACAACTGAAGCAGCTCTGTTTTTTGTGGTGTGTAGCAGTTTGAAAAGAAATTGGAGCCAGAGGAGGTGAATGTGGCTGCCACAGCTGGGATTTGCACTGGCGCTGCACCGCTTCCTCTCTGTGCTGGGCTGCGAACAGCGCGACTGTGCTGGATGGGACAGATGCAGCTAGAAGGCAATGTTGCAGCAGTACTGGTACCTTGGGGTGACCTCTGTGCCTGCTCCAGAGGTCTCCAGGCTCTTCTGTAATGAAAGCTGTGGAGAAATCTGCTGAGGTTGCCAAGAGCATCATAGGGCATGTTTAAAACCAGGCTGGGTTCAAAAGACCAGGAGGCACTTGAGAGTGGGAACCCACCTGAAGAGCCAAGTGAATGGCTCAGTAACTGTCTTCTGCTGTAAGCTCCATAATCTGCAGTGGCATCAGAAATATTTGTATCACTTGCTATATTAAAAGCCCGACATTATGTTCAACCATGACACTGAACATACTCAAACCTAGGACTATTTGCTGCAAGGCTGGGAGGGGAAGGGTGGTTTGAGGTTCTTCCAAAAGAAACCCTGGTACCTAACCTCATACCTTCGGTAAACGTGAGAGAGGTTTTCCATCGATTCACAGAAAGCTGACTCTGTTTCCATTTCCCTGCCAGGCACTGACAGTCAGTGGATGCAGACACTGCGCATGCACCAGATAGCAAAAGCCATTTCTCTCCAGCACAGCCACCCCCACAGCCCGACCACGGTCACCCACTACCTGCCCTACCTTCACAGCCAGGACTCCTATGCTGCTGCCGTCAGGAGGACACGCGCTCCCGTCAGTCACCAGCTCACATCCATCAGCCACTCGAGGAATTCCTCTCCCCTGTCACACAGTTTGATGAGAAACCTTTCGAATCTGCACTTGAACTCAAAAGGTAGCAGCGCCTCCAGCACAGCTTCTGACACCCCTTCGGAGAGGGACAGGTCTGCTGGCAAAGGCAGAAACGCCTCGCACAGCGCTGCCTCCCGCAGCTCCTCGGACGGGCGGCGCAGTGGGACCAGCTCCCCAGTGCCCCCTCGGCACACGGGCAGACCCAGCAGGACTTCTTTGCCAGCGGCCCCCCCAGCCTCCCAACACCGCAGGTACCCCCGCACCCCTCCGCAGCCCATGGCCATCCCTGGCATGCCCCCACAGGGTGAGAGCGAGCCCAGGAGGGGCGAAGGGGAGAGCAGAGCCAGTGAGGGCGGGTGGATAAAGGTGCAGCACACAAGGAAACCCCACAGGCAGGCTTCTGGCAAGCCGGGAAAGGACAGAGCCAGGGGAAGCTGGCGGGGCCGGAGGATGTTCTGAGAGGAATTTGGCCCTTTGTTTAACTGAGCGTTCAACCCAGAGAAGATACGCCTGCTCCTATTTAATTTGCTGCACCAAAGCTGATACCCATCTGGCTGGGGCCTGCCAGTGGACAGGGAGAGCTGCCACCTCTCCTCCTGTCACTGTCAGCGCTAAGAGATTTCATTTGGTTTTCTCCACTCTGTGTGGCTGCTCATGTTCTTACCTGACTGGACATCCACTCATTTGCTTAATATTTCAAAAATAAAATCCGTAAGGCACAGCCAGGTGCCACAATGAAAGGCTCTCCGTTTCATCCTTAGGAGAGTTGTGCTGTTACCTCTCTCCTCACCTCCCTTTGCCTCTAGATGCTAAGTCCAGCTCCGAGCAGGGTCTCCTCATCCCTTGTCTATTCTGCTTCTGCCAGGGTTTTAGGAAGAGGTAGTATTTTTATCAGACCAGCATAGTCTGAAAAAAAGGGACACAGGGACATTTTTTTCAGGTCCACTTTAGTAGCTTCACTTCTCCACTTTTAGCTTGCCATCCCTTCTCAGGAATTTCTTTGTTCCTTATTAAAAGCCCCAATATTAGCTACCCAACACCACTGAGCACACTCTGTCACATACACAGTTGTCTTAATCAGAAGGAGAATCAAAAACTAGACTTTATTCTTTTGGGGAAAAAAAATTTAAATAGAGCGAGAAGAAGGCATTGCCTTTATCATAGTTACAACTAGCCCCACTGAGGTCTATGATAATATTTATCCCTGTGCAGCTGGTATTTTTTAATTGAATTTTTAAATGTGGCCAGACTGTGTCGCTTTTGTCTTTCAGTCTTCAGGTAAAAAAGACAAGGTCAGCAAAGTTTCTGATTAATGTGGTCTTTAGCTCTGCTGAGAACAAAGACACAGCTTAGACTCAGTTGGCGTCAGAAAGTTTCTTCGTGGCCTTTTCACTCCAAGTTGATTTCACACAATTAAAAAGGAGAAAAAAAGTTTGGGTTTCACAAGATGCAAGAGAGAAAAAAAGGAAGAAACAGATAAAGGAAGCTGAACCCAAAGCAATGCATGGTACCCTCTGAAAGCCGAGGAACTGTGAATTAGAGATGCCTTTGAACAGGGTGCTGCACACCATCCATCCCAGGTGGTACTCGCTGGCACCCCGTTGTGAGCGATGCTGGCAGAGCTGCTGGCACATCACCCGCTCAGGGTGAGGGGCTATCACCATAGCCCTGTCACTGGATGTTCTAAAGGACAGGTAAATTCCCTGCTCCACACAAAGGCCACTCCTGTGGGCACATGCAGCTCTCCTTCCTCTGATTGCCACCAGCCTCAGTGAGGGCTGCGCCCTGGGGTGAGTTTCCAATACCTACCAGAGTGAACTGGGACTCCCATTTCATGAATTCAGGACAGGGTCCACCAAAACCAATGGAGCAAGACACAAATGACACCAGGTGTCAGGAATTGGATCTCTGTCATTCATGTGCCTTTACCTCTGACAACAGTTAAGAGTAGAAAAAATAGAAGCTTTACCTTGAAGTGAATTCAGCTGCATGTGATGCCCTGTGGTAATAATGTTTGCCATTTTCTTATGGCTTCAAACTGGCTGAAAACTAGTTAGTAACCCAGCTTCTGGCCCTCATTTACTGAGGCTGACAACCAGTTTGGGGGACATGGACAATCTAGCACTGGATGTTTCTCTGTCACAGCTTAGGAGGGGACTGGGATTTTGGCATTTCTTGCCATGACCAAACGGGCTGGAGGATACCAACTAATAATAACTGTGCCTGAGAGTAGTTGCTAAAAATGTGCTTGTGATATTAAAATTTGGATATGCATCTCAGGAATCACAGCTGAGGAATCACAGCTGGGCCTGCACAAATCCTAAGAAAAATTGCAAGAGTTTGGAAGGGCACCTTTCTCTTTCAGAGTGATCAGGATGGCAGTGTAGTTGTCCAAGCCTGAGACACTGTGGGCTGGTGGTGGCAATTCAAGATTTATCAGCTGCCTGTGGTTGTCAAGATGTCCAGCAGGATCCCTCTGCTGTTTGTAAGCTATTTAATGCTGTGCCTAATTTTAATCTGCAATGTACTGTTTGTCCACATCTGTTGTATTAAAGTGTTCATTAGCATTTAAAGAAGGAGCGGATGGTATTGATCATGCCCATTAAAATTAAACAATCATGCATTAGTGACTGATTAGAAATCCTTTTGCTGCACCAGCATTGCTGGTTAAAGCAACAGTGAGTGAACTTGTAAAAAAAAATTCTCAGCAAGATCTAGTTTTCTGTCTTGTTTTTATCACTTTTAATGTGGCTACTCCCTACCTTGGTGATAATTCATTATAAATAAAAATGTGCTTACGTTTTCACGTACACCCCCAGTACTTTACAAAGCTGAGCCTTTTTTTTCATGTTTTACTAACATGCAGCTAGAAGACCATGCACAGCAATGTGTAAAATCAGACTGTCTTGGGCAACTACACCTCAGGAAATGCTCTTTGGAAAGGAGCCATGTTCACTTAGGGTTTTCTTACAAGTCTGTTAAACCCAACCACGTTTAAGTATCAGTATGTCTAGATTTGCACACCAGGAGCTGGACACACTGCCCTCCATCCACACACATATCCTTGGCAGCGCTGCAACTGCTACACCCTCCCTCCGCGGCTGACTCTGCAAGTGGCACAAAATACCACTGCTGTAGAGCTGCCCCTTGGTTTCCTGGCTTTTCTTTCTCTTGGGCTTCATATCTCCATGCATGGATGTTGATGTTTTCTTAATCCCCAAAAGGTACCTGCATTTTCCTCTTCCAGGGTTTAAAATGCTCTGAATTGTAAGACGCGAGCTCTGAGATGTCTGCTGGAATGGATGATGAAAAATAGCAAAGAGCTCATGAAGGCAAATTGGACATCCAAAGCAAGTGAGTATTTGCATCCAATTGAGAGAATGTTTACAAAATCATACAAATTTTGTTTTCCTTTTTTTGTTAATGTGAGACTTGCTGTCAGAGCTTACACAGAATTTGTTTGTTCATTCAACAGCATTTTACTCTGGATCCTGTGGGAATCACAAGAGTTGCCCAGGTCTCTCTGGATGCCAGACATCAGCCAGAAAGTTTCAGAGTGAACAGCAGCATCTCTCCCCAGCCATTGGTTCTTGACCCTGCCAGTGGGTTGTGAGGGAGGAAGCAGTGCTCAGTTCAGACAGGAAGAGCAGGTTTCATGGCCCTTGGTTTTCTGAAACTTTACAGGCTTTACCTCCACAGCTGATGTCTTCATGGCATAAGCAAAAAGACTTCTTTCTTTTTCTGCCAACAAGACGTGTGGTTCAATTATTTTCAATGTGGTTTTTTTTCTTTTTTTTTTGTCTTTCCCATATACCTAAGGATGCCTTAAAAAAAAAAAAGGAAAGAACAACAGGAGGACAGAGAGCAGTCACCACTGAGGATAGCAATCATTCTTCTTTGGCTCGGTGTCCCAGAGCTGGGTCTGACCCTGTTGGATATTGTCTTCCTAAGAACACAAGTTTCCCCAGCAGCACTGGGGTACCTGCCACTGCCATCAGCACTGGCTGTAAGAGATGAGTGTCCTGGGGACCTGCTCCACAGAGGGGGTGACAGCCAGACCAGCAGCTTGGCGTGGTGCTGCACTCTCCAGGCACTTGTTCCCTGTGTCTTGCAGGTCAGAGCTGTGTGCTGCTGTGCTGTGAACCAGCTGGCAGTTCAAGTGCCTGTGAAACCCTGCTCCTGAGCAGGGCAGCATTTGAGTGTGAGACTCCCTGGAGCAAAAACATTGCCCAGGCCTGCAAACACAGGCTGCTTTTGGTCACACACAGCCAAGGCGTGAGGGGGCTGCCCACAGGCAGCTTGCTCAAGAGACAGAGGTCTTTCTGAAAGGGGGAGACATGCTGAGAGGGCTTTTGTAGCTGCTCATCTGCCTGAGTGGCGAGAGCATGAAATGGCAGAGTCGCCCAGCTCAACCCCTCACACAAACCTTTTCCTTTCCATAGAGCCTTTGCAAATTCACGGGACGATTGTCACAGAGGTGACAGCCCACTGAACTGTCCAAGGGGCACCAAAATCATAAACAAATCCAGGCTGTTCCTCACCCTAACCCCCTGTGACATGAGCAGACCGTCAATCCATCCCAGGATGGTGGAACAACAAAGGTTGCTTTTATGGCCTATGGGCAGGAATTTCCCCCAGCTCAGGGTCTTATTTGGGCAACACTATAACCTCTCTCTCTTCCAGCATTTCTAGTTGCTACTTTGGCCTCCTATTGATTTCGACAGACATACCAAAATGGAGTGCCTGTGCTGGCTTTGTCAGGAAGATAGATAGAAGTAATGATTGGAGAGGGGAAATGAGGTGGCCGTCCAACCCCTTTTTGCTGGGAAAAGCAGCTCCCAGGGTTTCAGCCTGACTGCTGCCATGGCACACTGCCTCCCTGTGCCCAGGGAAATTTGGCCGTACTGCCTGGCTGGGAAGGGATGACTGTGGGAACTGCTCATCCTGCGCTGATGTTGCCCCTCTGTCTCCCCATCCACACCCTGATCTCAGTGATGCCCTACCAGTGGACAAAACACTGCCATGCTCCCACTGATTTTCAGGGCTGGGGTTCACAGGTGTTGTTGCTGCTGGTTGGTTTATTTCCATGAAATGCTAGAGAAAGCAAACAGTCCTTGTGGAGTGCCCATTTGTGCCTCCCCCCAGCACTGCCATGGCTGAGCTAATGCCCCATGAGAACGTGCTTTCTTGCTGTGAAATGGGGATGGGTGCTTTTGGACGTGGTTTACTTTTTAAAGAAAAAACTGGCTACGGCAGTTTTGCTCTATCTTACCTGCTCCCACTGATTATTTTCTAGCAGTTGGCCATGTATGACAGCATGCTGACCAGAATCTGGCAACTTACTAGGCTGATTTAAGGAGCAGAGGTTGCCTCACTGAGAGCAACAGCCCCCAGCCACGGCACCCCTCACCTCTGTCCTGCTGTCTAGCTCAGCCAATGCTGCTCAGGATCAAACCCCATGCATTTTGAGACTTTCTATAACTTGCAGACTTGCTGCCAAGATTGGACTGTGCATCAAATATATGCAATTGATTTTTTTGATTGTGCTAGAGAATGCACTTTGACATAATAATAATAATTATTATTATTACTTTAGGCTGGGAAAGACCGGCAGTGACTTATATAACTGTGGAAAAACCCCAAACTGAGAGACCTCCTGGCATCTCATGTCACTAAATGGAATCAAATAGCTATGCTACCTCTGAAAATTACATCTGACAGAATTATTTTCTGTATATGTGTCCACCATAGAAGGGGTTTTACATAATATTCTTATCTAATGAATTGCCATCCTTAGCAGTTCAAGACAGTTTGTTGCAAAAAGTGAGAGGTTAGAGAGGAGAAGTCTATTAAGGCAATAACACTAATAAGGGTCTGCCAAGATCACGTTTGAGTGAATGTAAATACAGGGCATTTGAGATGAACAACTCAAAGGATAGAGGAGTGGCGCCGGCAGGCAGTGGCCTCTTGGAGAAAGGCGAGCTGGGGCTAAAGCGTGCAGCCCGTCCCTGCATCTCCCACTGCAGCACCACCCGGGCTCCCACAGCCCCCGCTCCCGTCCCTGCATCTCCCACTGCAGCACCACCCGGGCTCCCACAGCCCCCGCTCCCGTCCCTGCATCTCCCACTGCAGCACCACCCGGGCTCCCCACAGCTCCCGCTCCCGTCCCTGCATCTCCCAGTGCAGCACCACCCGGGCTCCCACAGCCGCAGCCCCGCATCCCGTCCCTGCCCGGGGCCGGAGCCTCCTCCCGGACACTTCCCGGGGCGCTTGGGCAGGTGCTGCCGGGTGCAGACACGGACACTGTGCTGTGCGGAATGAAGTGGCTTGGTATACCTGGGGCTCGACACATACATTCCTTTTCCTGCCTTAGCAAGCAAGGTGAGGGCTCCCTGCAGCAGAGAGGGCATTTCCCTCATACTGTGAAAAGACCCGAGGGCTTGAAAACTTGAGATATGCTCTGGGGACCCCTGGCAGGCACTAGCGAGCCCTGAGGGAGGCTTTCTACTTGTCCCCCTCACTTCCTCCCTCCTGAGACAGCTGCCTGGGGAGAGAGATCCAGGAGAAGGTTATGCCACCCTCTGTCCTCCCACTCCCATCCTCTCCCAGCAACCACATCTTGCTGAAGGCTGGTGGAGGCAATGCAGATCAACATTTGCAAAAAGGCAGTGGCAAAGCTTGTGTAAAAAGGGCAAAAAAAGAGACTACAAGTAAGTATTTCTGATTGTTTCCTGATAGCCTTCTGTTTCCCACAGCTATACATTTGCAGAACATTTTGTAAATTATTTCTTTATGATGTGACTAAATGTAATTGGCGTTTTCAAAGGGAAGTACAAATCAAAGCCCAACAATGAAAGGGCTGGGATTTTGAGCTTTTAAAAGTGGCTACTGCATATCAAAACCAGCTACTTTCGATCAACATTTTTTGCTATGCATTTTGTGGAATGGCTACAGGATAATCAAATGAGCATTGTAATTACATTCCGGTAATGTGCATCATAATGCTCTGGGCGCCAAATGATCTGCTGTGAGAATCCAAATAATCATTAAAAATGATTATTTCTACTAAAAATTATTATTTCTATTAAAAATGGCCATATTTCAGCCATTCTCTTAGTGCACCGATGAATGTAGTATCAACTGCACTTTTTCTGACACTGATCTGTATCATTCCTTTGGTTTTCTTCTCTTATTCTTTCGATTTTTGTGGTCTTGCCAGTTTGTGTCAAAGAAACAGTATCGGATAAGATCGGACATGACCACTTTCAATTCAACATGCCGGAAGCATTGGCACGCAGCCTTTGCGAACAAGAAAATCACAGCAAAGCACAAGGAGATACAAACCTGTCAAATTAAAAGGAGAAAATCTATTTCTCCTTGGAGAGAGAAAAAAGGAAAAAGATACCAACTGCATTATGGAGGTATTTTATGGAGCTGGTACAGTTGGTCTTACTAGAAACTGATTGTACATGTTAAATATTTAAACTTATATTTATTTTACAAAATCTGATTCTACCTATGAGAGCACAGTGTTAAAGTATTTACATTAAAAAGGTACTCCGTAAAAATTCACGTCCAGCAAAAATGTAGAGGTCTAGCTGTAATTAAATCTCCAAAAGTGGCCATCCTCCTGCTTCTGTGTAAGAGCAAGCGTGTCCTTTCTGGATTGCCATCAACAGCAGGTTACCTGATTATACACCTTATTATGTCTTGTATGGTAGTGTGAGCCACTGGAGGGTGACATGTGAACAAATAGATATGCTTGATCAGATCTTTTCAAGAAACACACCTTACAGGAGAGAGAAAAACAATTAGTGTATGTTATAGGTTACCGATTTACAATTTACATCATAAATCAATGTCTGATTATTTTAATGCAAAATGTTTTTAGCTTCGTTTTATTGCAGTAATGGTTTCAATAACACACTATAATTTGCTCAGATGAAGAGGTGATTGGACAGCTCTTACAGAAATTTTTAATTACTGTCATTAGTGGCTGCAATCTTATTCTTTTCTTTGGAGCTAAGATACAAGTTATTGCATCGTGCTACGGGTACTCTGTGGCCATGAGAATCCAAACTCTCCCTTTCCTCTTAAATGCTTGCATTCGTAAATATGTGTCACTGTGCAAGTCTCATCACAATAAATACTAGCATCACACGACCATTAACTAATGTATCCACATGCTATTTTAGGCAGGTATAGTGGTGCATCCCCACTCTTGGGCCTTACTGTGATCTCAGGAATACTCATTAAGCCTTGGCCTTGACAAACACCACCTGGGCTAAGCTCCTCTTGAGCTTATCAGAAACACTGCCTGCTCCCAGGAGCTTATGTTTTCTAGTGTGGCTGTTTTTAATGAACAGCCTTGAAAACCGATTTTTCTTGCCTGAATAACAACCCAAGTGGAACAATATTTTTGTTACCACACTTTCAAAGAAAATTACTGGCCCAAATTGTGGCCAGGATGGAAAATTACTATGGCTAAAGCCAATTCTTCTGTGACCCTATAAAGAGCAGTCCTAAGTGGGACCCTTTGAGCCCTCCTGGACTGCAGCAGGCTGTGACCAGCACCTCCCCCTGTGTGCGGCCTCTCAGAGCCAGCCAACTCTCACGTTTGCCATACTTGGGGGACCACCACCCATTGCCAACAATGGAGCCTGGACTACCCCACTCCTCAAAACTCAACCCTTTGCCCATTGAGAAGATGCAAAGGCATCTGATGTGAGTATTTAGCTGAATTCAAAGGGAATTTTTGAAAGGTATATACCTTGTATGTACTCCTTTGGGTCAGTGTGTGAGTGTGGCATAGCAAATGTGCTATGAATGTCGCTCTCCTAGATTCTTAAGTACTTTAGTTTTGTAAGTAAGTTAGGCCTATTACTGAGTTACTGTTGTGCTATGGTAAATTCTGTAAGAATCTTTTGTTAAATTGTTTACATTAAGCTGTCATTAAGTGCTGTTAAGTTTAAGTGCCATTAAAACTATTAGGCCTAAACCGTTTTTCAAGTGCGGGGCCGAGTTTGTCAAGGAAGTCCATTCTGAACCTTGTGACTCAATGGGAGGGTCTCCCTTATTCTTTTTTATCCTTACTTTTTCTCAGCCTTACCCTTTTTTCATGTAGATAATTTTTGGTTGATTTTAGTTTTAGATTGACTTTAGACTTCAGTACAATTTTTCTGTGTGCTTCAACCATCTGGTAAGTAGTAGAGTGAACCTTGCCAATGAACTCTGTCATGCTTTCACTTTCATATTAAACATGCTTTTGCCGATACCTTTGCCAGTGATTCTTTGAGTGTCCTAAAACACTCATTCACAACAGCAGGTAAAAATGTATAGCTCCAATTTTATAAAAAAGGGAAAGGAGCAAAAAGTGTGTTGAGCATAGTTAAGATAGGAACTGTGTAGGAGAGCCAGAGATGGGGCAGCAGGAGTCCTGCCTCCAGAGAGAAAAGCTGTGTTACAATGCCAACAGCCGAAATCTGCAGGGTGACATGGAGGACAGCACTTGTCCTTCATTCCAGCAGACCAAAGGTCACACCTATTGTTTCTGACAATTGAGCTATTGTTGGAGGTCCGTGTTCTCACTACTGCTTGAAGCTCCTAACATGTAAACAACTTTGATTCCCCCAGATAGATGCAGAAAGCATTGCACGCTCAATCTACTGCATGTCCCTCCACAATTTCAGCCGATTCCCTTAGCAGGTCTTCCAAGGGCCGCTACCACGTAGTCACAGCTCATTTCAAGGACAGACGATACCGTAACAGACTATTTTATTGAAAACACTTGATAAAATACTCCAGATGATCTTTGCTGACATGTGAGCCCCGAGGGGTGAGCTTGCTGGTAGCACTGGACAGGCTGTGCAGGACCCTGACAGGGGGACTGAAGGGGCAGGGATGTTTTCCTCCACTCACATTAGCCTAATTTAAGTGTGGCTGAAAATGCAGTGCTCACCTGAGTTCAGCTTTGCATGTCTTCAGCTACTGTTAATAGATAGATGTAGGACAGTGGTGCTGTCTATGTCTCAACAAACACAGAAAAACTTTTTCCATCGTGGTAAAGCCAGTTGGTAAGTTTGTTCTGCCCATCCACTGAGGGCACCTGGGCCCTGCAGGGCAGAGCAGGGGCATACAGGCTGTGCAGATAAAAACGGGAAATCACAGTGTCACAGGGCACAACAACCATCTCCTGAGTTACAGACCTTTATTTTCTGGTACCCTTGCTGTGTGCTGTAGGAAGGGAAGCCTCTGCCCTTCACGTACATCCTATCTCTCTTTTGCCTATCCTGCTCCCTTCTCCCCAGTCATCTGTAAAATATGTGAGCTGATATACAAAATTTTCAATAAAATAATTATTTTTCACATATTAAAAAACCCCCTGACAACACAGTTCACAAAATGTCCTGTCTGGATTCCCCACAAAGTCTCTGCTCTTGCTTATTAATTTGAAAGCCATTTGTCTACATTTGTAGTTTGAAGATTTGAAGAATGCTGTTTGCATTACGCATTAAATGGAAAATTAACTGCAGTCTGAAGTTTTACTTCAGCTAGTGCCATCAATACTCCATTTCATATGATGCTCTTAAAAGCTGTGAAGGTTGGCTACTTCTCTAGTAAAATTCTGATAATTGTGATTCAAGATGTTATGGGCTTTTACTGTTGATAAACTGGATCCCTTCTTCCATGCAAATAAACAAGTCTTTGTAGATTTCTTTTTCTGAAAGAAGTAAAACTACATCAAAATTCAAAAAACATCCCCCTCTTCCCAACTGAGCTGTCTTACTTGGACGCCATCTGGGTGGCAATCCTTCACTAATGTGGATTTAGAGGAATGGAGTGTGGTCTGGTCTCTGGAGAACCGGTTTAGTTCATCTGCTTTTGTGTATGTGCTGAGAAGCCAGCGGTGCAGGTAAGTATGTAATTATGGGCTTATTTAAAATGGAGATTCTTTTACATGACAGATTGCAGCAGGCGCAGGAAGAATAATGCCCACAGAAAATAGAACACCTCTGTGAGGACTCTTGTACTCTATTGTGCTGTAGCATATTTACAGGCTTTGGCTCAGAGATGATTCGTGGTTTGCCTTACACGGGCACAGGTTTGCACGTGCACGGGGCCTCCTCCCTCCAGCCGATTGCAGTGGGGACTCGCCTGCTGTCAGGGAGGCACCTGGAAATGCTGAGCAGCAAGAGTTGCACTGGTATTGAGCCCTGCTCAAACCACAGAATAAACAGAGGATTATAAAAAACACCAGGGCCGCTAATCCCATACAGCTTCTTCAGGGCTTCTCCCCTTACTATTGCTGCCAAATATCGCGTAGCAGTTATTTTGCTGAGTTTAACGGCTGCACTTGATTTAACGTGCTATTATACATGTTACCAAAAATGGTTTAAAATGACTGATGTCAATTTTCTTCTGGCCCATCTTCAAATAGTATTTTGATTGCAAAGGGCAAGGCAGCCAACTTCTTTGTAAAATTCTGTTGAACTGCTGTTACCCGAGGAGCAGAGGCGTCACCCACAGTCTCACTCCTAACTCATCTCACTCCTCGGTGGGGCCCTGGTAAGCGACCCTCCATTCCCCGTGGGACTCAGGGCAGCCTGCGCGCTGCGGGGAGAGTGCTCTGACACAGTGCACTTGGACCACCCTGCCAGGCAGGCGGTGCTGCGTGCGGGCACTGCTGGGAGCAGACCGTACAGACCCTTGGCTTTCTTTCGTGGAGAAGCCCCACTGCCCTTGAAAACTGGGAGGTTTGGGGGGTTTATTTCAGAGTGAAGCCAACCTAGGTTTGGCATATAAAATTATTTTTTTAAAAAAGAGCTAGGGACCACGGGAGCTTCCCAGCGGGCCCTGGCTAGGGACGACAGGACGCGGCCCCCGCCCCCATTCTGCACCCGAGTCCCGCCGCGTTCCGCCCGGGAGCTTTTCGCGCCACGAGCCAGGCCCTTGCAGCTCCACAAACCCCACACCGCGAATAGAAAAAAAAAAAAGAGACCTCCGCACTGGCCCCTTCGGGGAGACTACGGGAGATCTAATGATCTCCTCAGCAGAGGTGGGCCGGCGGGCGCGGGGCGAGCACGCCGGGTGCCCGACCCCGCGGGGGTGTGCGCTGCATCTGCCAGGACGCGGGCGGCAACGCGGGAAAGGCGCCGCCGGGCCCCGCCCCCCGCCGTCCAGCCGCTTTGGCGCGAACCTTCAGTTCCCCGCGCTCGCCCGCCGCCGCCAGCATGGCCCCGCCGCGCCCGCAGGTGAGCGCTGCCCGCGGCCGCCGCTGCCCACCGGGTTCGCCGCAAGGCTGCGGGTCGCGTCTGCTGCGGGGAGGGGGAGGTTGTGGTGCTTGCCGCCGCTCCCGGGGCCCTCCGGAGTCTTGCGAACCTGGGCAAGCCGCGCTAAGCCTCGCTGCGGAAGGCTGGTGGGGTCGGGTGGGGGGTGCTCTTTAGTTTGGGCAC
>VZRV01004979.1:3205479-3235334 GCA_013398115.1 Falcunculus frontatus | reverse complement strand
TGGCGGGGCCGCGCCGGAGGGGACGGGCGTGTGTGCGAGCCCGTGGCCGCCCCGGGTGATGTGGGCTGGGCTGCCCCGTGCCTGAGGCCCCCGGTGCGGGCCGTCCCGCCGCGGCGCCGTGCCCCCGGCTGCGCGCACCCTCAGCCGCGGCGGCTGGCACCAGAAACAGCCCGTTTTGTGTCTGGGGCCGGCCGGGCCGAGCCGCTGTTGGGTGCTCGGCGGAACCGTGAAGCAAAAACCCGCAAGCAGAGCGGTGCTGGGGAGAGGACGGAGAGCTCCAGGTTGGCCGGGGCAGCTGCTGTTTAAGCCCTGTCTATCCAGCGTTTGGCCCGGCCGGGGCCAGCGCTCATGACCGAGGCAGCACCTCAGTGTGAGTGCTGCCCCCCGGCATCGGTGCCACCCTCGGGGGATAAAATGGGTCACTGCCAGTAGAAACATTTCCGGGGAAATGAAAACCTGAAGCCCACGAAAAAAAGTCTTTCAAATCTGTGGCGAAATGAACAAAACAGCAAGCTGTTTTGTCTAGAACAGTGCGGGTAGGATTCTCTGGCCCTTTCTTAAGAGCTGCAGAATATTTAGTGTTTGCCTCAAACTGAAAGTAATAAATGAATCAAAGTAGATTTCCAGGTACTTTTCGTGTACTTGCAGTTTTGTCCATCACTGGCTATGATGACTGGGGAATGACATGATTTATGTGCTTATTTCCACTTGTCTCTTTGCATGAAAGAAGTATTCTTAAATACTGAACAAAACTCCTCTATAACAATCATCAGAACTGCATCAGAGTAAAAACTATTGTCATTTCTAACTTCGAGATTTATTTCAAAGCTAATGTTTGTTTTCTGGCTTGCATTCAAGATTGCTAAACATCCTAAAATGTTCAAACCTCCTAAGCATCAATAAAGAGATATTCTTAAATGCTGCTATGCTGCAGAAGGTCTCTTCTTAATGGTGTTGCTGTTGTCCTTTTGTAGCGCCGAGGTTGTTCAGGAAGGAGAAACTTCACAGCCTTTCGAAATACGAAACTGATTCCCATGGAAACATCGTCATCCTCTGATGACAGTTGTGACAGTTTTGGTTCTGATAATTTTGCAAACACAGTAAGTACAGTACAAGAACAAATAATTCTGTATGTGCAGTACTAGTAAAGCTTACAAATGTAAAGTTGGTAAAGCTAGAAAAAATTTTTGTGCACAATTAAAACTACTTGCTCTGCTTATGTTTGTGTATAGTAGTTATAAACCTATGCTATATGCTGTCATTTCTTTTCACTCTTTACTTCTGCTTCTAGGTGGTAATTGTTGGAAACAGATTAGCGATCAATTCTAGCCTTTGAAATGTCACCTAAGCTAATGTGCCTGGTAATTTGCAGCTGTGGTCCTGAATCCCCTTGTGAAATGCCTCAACTATTTTTTTTCTTTATTAAAAAGCTATTTGCTTGTACTGCACTTGTAAATGTTAATAATTTTCTGTACAACTTCAGATAAAGAATATTTTATTTTTTGCAGAAATGCAAATTTAGGCCCGATATTAAAGAAGAACTGGCAAAAATCTTTCATGAAGCCTCTGATGATGAATCTTTCTGTGGCTTTTCAGAAAATGAGGTTCAAGATGCCTTGGTAAGACAGTTGATTTTAGTTTGCTGGTTTATATTTGAATTCTTACACATTCTTAATTGGAAAATAATGCCAGCTTCATCTTGAAAGTTCAGTGTTTCAGAAAGAAGCATCATTTTATTTAGTAAGCAGTCTAAGTAGCCAAAGTTTGGTTTTCTTTTTGTCTCCATGAAAAGCAGTCAAGATTCTGCGCTTTTAAAATCTGCCATGTGTATTTTGAAATATATTTCTTAAAACTGTCCTTGCTGGATGTTACTCTGTTGGACCCTAACATTTCTGGTTTGCTCAATATGAAATGTGAGGCTAGCCCATGAACTCCAGCAAACCTCAGAGAAATTTCTGTGTGTCTTGACATGCAGTCAGACCTCCACTCTGGCAGTGTAACAGGGAATGCTGTATGTCTTTTGACGGCAGAGAAATAGTGATAGGTGGTGAAATCTGCTTTCCTGCTTTTCCTTGACATCAGGGCAAGAGCAGTTTTATTGCTTAAAAAGATCAGTGGTTGATATTCAGAAGAGAAACTGAAGTAGTGCCATGTTTGGCAAAACCAGGTTTGTCATAACTGCAGAACATGCTGAGGAATGACTAGAAAAGAAAAATGTCTAATTGAAAGAAGACACATCTGAGTTAAGACACAATAGTAAAGAGAATAAGTGGGAGACAAAACTGGAACAGATAAGTAGAAAAAAAAATCAATAACTACACATGATGTGCAACCGAAATCACATACCTGCTTAATAAAAACCCTGTGTAAATAAAAAGGGCCACTTGATGTCCACTTTTACTGCTGATCCAAATAAGACTGTCTTACTGTATCTAAAAAGAAAAATCAAAGCCTATTGCAAAATGAGCTTTTAACTAAATAATTTATGTCCTCACTGAACCATTGGTTCTAGGAGAATTTGTAAGCAAGACATCAGAATTCAAAGACTAGAAAATACTGGGATTTAATTATTTTGTTGGCTGGAAGGAAGTTTCCATTTTTTATTGTTGATACCATGAGATGACTGGTTTTGACAGCTTACAAAATTGGGTTTGACCCTGTGCAGAGAACTGCGTAGTGGCTTTTTTTACAGCCAAATGCTATGTGTAGCAAAATTGAGCCCTTGAAAGGCAGTTCTCTTTCTCACACCACACACACAAACTATTTTTGCTATTAGACCTGCAAATGACAGCTAAGACTGCTGCAACTGGACCTACACTCCCTTTTCTGATGTTTTTGGCATGACCATGTGGGTCTCCCTGAGAGGTTTTTATCCCAGTGTCCCCTCTTCTTCTCTCCAAAATGCACTAGAACACTAGGACTGGATTTCTGGATTTCCGCCACGTAGCCTCTTAAACCACTCCCAGAAAAAATGTTGTTGACTGTATTTACATGCAGAGCAACTCTCCTGGATTTACATGCTTCCATTCTGGTTTGTTAACAGAAATTGGAATCAGATTCAGAGGAGAATGATACAAGTGCTGAAAGTGAGATAGATCAGAGAGGGCAGAAATGCCCTGTTCCTCTGAAAGTAGCCATGAGGTTTCCACCTCGAAGATCAGAGAGGAGAAAGGGTGAGATGGAACCTGTTCCTGAAACACTGATGCCTGCTCCAGATTCAGACTCTGACACTGAAGAAAATGGTGCTATGTTTTTAGAAAAAAGAGCTTTAAACATAAAGGAAAACAAAGCAATGGCAAGTACTCAATGTCTCCCTGGGGACTCTCCCTTTTTCCCCCCTCCCTTCAACTCTTGGGGGACCTCTGTTTAGATTCACTGTAATGGGAACTACATGAATGCATTAAGATGAATTTGCATTCCTAAAATATAAATCTGATACTTTACATTTACTGGCATATGAAAATCCATAGGCTGCAAGCCTAACAACATAATAAGTTTGAGCATTTCCAAATTACTTGCAGTCACTAAAACATAAATAAGACATAAATGTAAAGAGTTGAAGAGTGACTGCATTTCCTATAAGTAATTGTACTTTTAGGTAATTGCCCTAGTAGTCTGTAATAGCACATAAATACCCTTTTAAGGCTCTGCTTCATTTTTCTTTCTCTTGTTAGCTTGCAAAACTAATGGCTGAGTTGCAAAATGTTTCTGGTATCTTTGGTGGGAGAAAATCGTTGCCAGCTGTCAGTCATGTGAGTATAAACTTACTATATCTGCCTTCAGATTTCTAAGAGTCAAATTCTGACATTACAAAGAAGGATTCTCAATGAAAAAACTTTATAAACCGTGCAAATCAAAGTCCAGTTAGAATTTTATTGCTTCCTAAACCAGGTATCCTTGTTGTGTAATTCTCTTTGGATTTGCCACAGTATAAAGCAGAACAGATTAATTTATAAAGGTTAAGTGTCTCCACAGGCCAATAAAACTGAACAAGGTGCTGTGTAAATGCGCGTTTATACAAAGGCTGGAGATAAGGGGGGGCTGCTCAGACTTTGAAGCTCAGACCTGAATATTCTGTGAGTTTGGAGGCCTGAAAAACACCTGGCATTTAGCCTAACTTTAAAGAAGGTTGGGTTGTGAATCAGCAGTGTAATGAATTTCACTGCTGATGTATTTGTAAGCTGGGTGAAGATTAGAACAATGCTAGAAATTGCCACTCCTCATGGACATGGGTTCTGCTGCTTTTGACTATTTTCTCTGTGACTAGCAGAATGCTTAAGATGAACTTGCTTAGGATCTTCTTACCTTGTGTTTTCTGATTGGGACAGGGATAGATAAGTCTTTGGAAAAGATGGGAGGAAGGCATCTTTAGGGGAGGAATTCAGTAGGGACAGGAGCTATCTGTGTTTTCACTTGTTTCATTAGGGGCTTTTAAACTTTAGCAGGGACCAAAGCGACTTCCAAGGCGTTCCTTGCCCAAATGTGCCTTGAGGAGGAACCCAGACCGAAGTTCTCGGCCTCACACGAGGTCCAGGTCCTTGATTGAAGGCCCTCCTACTCTTGTACCAGAAGAGGAAGAAGATGACCGGTACATCTTAGTGAGAAGAAGAAAGGTGTCTGATGAATACCTGGAGGTATGATGAAGGTCTAGTTCTCCTGTTGTGGGTTTTGAGGGTGGTTTTGTATCCCTTTGAGAGAAGAGTGATTCACAGAGAGTTTTTGAGGTTTATCAGTATGCCATGGCCTTGGAAGAAGTAAAAAAAAAAAAAAAAAAAAAAAAGGGGCATTTTGTGTGTGTTCTCCATTTCCCCTTCCTTGTCCTTGAAAAACCACTTCCTCTTGCACTCCAGCAGGAGTGAAGCAAGATCAGTAGCATTGCTGCACCCCGAGGGTGACAGATCAAGTGAGGGTGCTAAAGCTGCATCCGTATCATACGTCTGTACAAAGTTCTGTTATATCTTGCTTAAATAGATGATGGGTGTTCAAGACTTTGGCATTGCTGTAAAGGTCCTCACCTATAGTTTTTGCTGAAACTAACACTAAAAGTATTGTGTCTTTGCTATTCAGCATGAAGCCCGTACTCCCAGGAGGGGTCACCGTGGTGCCATGGCTTTTCCACACGTTGTGCGCCCAGTTGAGGACATAACAGCGGAAGAGCTGGATAATATTTGTGGATCTGCAAGAGAAAAAGTATATAACAGGGCCATGGTAAGTATATTCCAACTTTGTGAAATGTGTACTTTGTGAAGTCATTTTTTTGTTACACTGTGTTTGTGTTTTAGCATCAGATAGAGCACACTCCCTCTCACTGAGGGAGAGGATGTCATTTTTGGGAGAAATAGGTCTGAGATCTTGAAATGTCCCTTCTTATTTTTTGCCTGAATTTGTAGAATGGCCTTTACCAAGCCAATTAGCTTGCTTTCACTCTGGAATAACTGTAATACCTAAATGATGCCAGCCAGAGAGAGTGATTACCAGACACTGAAGGTGCAGTGTGAAAACAGTCTTGGTTCAAACTTGCAAGGTGGCTTTCTGTTTCAGGATAAGCACTGCTAGCTGCCAAAGAGATTCTGTTCAGTGCCTTGTTCTCCTAACTGAAATGCCATCTTAAATGTCTTGTTTCTTTTTCCTGTGTTCTAGGGATCCACCTGCCATCAGTGCCGCCAAAAAACCATAGACACCAAGACAAACTGTCGTAACCCTGATTGCGTAGGAGTGCGGGGCCAGTTCTGTGGGCCGTGCCTCCGCAACAGATACGGGGAGGATGTCAGAACAGCACTGCTGGACCCGGTAAGGCAGTGCTCAGGGCTGGTTTATTGCGCTTGGCTTGCATAGCCAGGGCTGTTGGTCACTGACAGCAGGAGTTTTAACAGAACTGCTTACAAGTGCTGTAGTACATCATGCAGTCCTGGCTTGATTCACCCTGAATCACAGAACTGTGTTGTGTAGAATTTGTTGTATTTACTACTTCTGTAGTGTTATTTGCAGGAGTACAGTATGAGAACAGAGCAGCAGCCTACATATTCTTGTGTTTGAGCATCAGAACAGTGTTCTCTTTTGCCTTGCATTAGTGCTTAATGCCCTATGGGAAGGAGCTGTATTGTGGACCAGGTGCTGCTGTTGTAGGCTGTGATGTAGGACTTAAACAGAGTGGAATGCTTCCTGTGGTTATGTGCAAGGCAGGCAACAGAGAGTTTAATCCCTTATATATAGACTGAGGAATTTGTAGTCTTGCACTGGTTTAGACAACTTTATGCAGTGCTGATGTTCATTGCAGAACTCGGTGTGGAGCAGGGCACTCTTCTAAGTTGTGGGTGTGGGTTACATCTGGCATAGCATCTCAGCTAAAAGGGCTTGTTGTTGTCTCTCTTTGTGTAGACGTGGAGGTGCCCACCATGTCGTGGGATCTGCAACTGCAGTTTCTGCAGACAGCGAGACGGCCGATGTGCCACAGGTGTCCTGGTCTATCTGGCCAAGTACCACGGCTTTGACAATGTCCATGCCTACTTAAAAAGGTGAGTATGCCATCGTGTCAGTGACGTGGTTGCATTCAGTGGGATAAGCATCTCAAAAGTGGGAGGGCAGAGATGTCCACATCCCAGTTCGTCAGGTAAATCTCAAGATGAGTGTGTGTCGCCTCGAGAATCTGAGATTTTGCCCTATGATTTTTCTGATACACTGGTTCTTACCCGAAACAAGTGATACATCCACTCTGCCTTTTAGCTCTCAACTTCTGTGTGTATTGTCAGGGCTTCCACTAATTGATCGAAAGAGTTTTCAGTGTTTTGCTACAAGCTGATTCATGTTTTTGCTTGTCTTTCAGTCTGAAACAAGAACTTGGAATGCAAGACTGAAGCTGTGACTGCCTTTAAATTACATACTCTTTCACCAACGTCATATTATTGCCTGCAGTGAATTTTTTAATCAAATGAGATTACAAAGTGCCTTCCCTGCTTCCCTCTCCTTTTGGGTAAAAAAGGATAAAAACTTTTCATTTATTTCGGTATAAATCATAGTTGGGGAAGCTGTTCAATGAAGGTCTTTGCCCACAGGCCGTTGTTTTCTCTTTAAACAACTCTGCAAATCAGATAGCATCAGTCCTTGTTTTCATGATAGTAACTTGGTTTTTTCTTCCTGAAAGGAGATGGGGCTTTAAGCCATTAGTTTCACTCATGCAGCGATCTGTGCTGCAGGTTTACTTATGCTCCAAAATTGGTTACAAAAAGATAGAGATATTCTGAAAACTTGGGGTGGTTTTCTCCACAGAACCAAGCAGCCAAGTTCTGCAATATGGACACTTAATGATCAGATGGAATTGTAGAATTCTCTAAACAACAGCATGTTCTTAAGTTCAAAAAGGAAGCCCTGTAAGTTGCAGCTGAGCAGTCTCCAAGCACTAATATGTGGTTTTATAGAGTACTAAAAGTTCACCCTGGCCATTTCAAGGGAGATTCTCTGAATTAAAAAATGCAGCAGAAGCCGTTTGACGTGGCACTTTGTGTTTTTGCTGAGATGAGAGAAGGCCACTGCTCAAAGTTTCCACAGCACTAGCATTGCCTACTGGTGAAGTCATGTGAACGTACTGGTATACATTGTGTAGTGACCACTGTCTAAAACAGAATGCTTCATGTGTTAAATGACTGTTTTGGTGGACTCTCTTCTCCCTGTTCTTGCTGCAGCTGCAGAACTGTTCTGCAGAGTCAGCAGTGGTCCTGGGGAAGAGGGATACCTCCAGACCAGGGCCTGGTCAAGCAGAGGGGTGGCAGTTCATGTGGCTGTTGGCCAGCTTTAAGTGGGTGAAAGGTGGTAACTTGTTTAATTTGGTTGTCAGGAAAAGGGGCAATGCATGTTTCTGTGTCTGGCTCTGTGTGATTGTGGAGGGTTCTTTCACATGACATTTGTGAAATGTAAGTGCAGCAGAAATGGAGCTGAAGAATTCTGATATGCTGAGTGCATGGAGTCTCCTGTACTCGGTGGTGTTGAAAAGAAGGTGCCATGAAAATTGCATCCAGAGAACCACAAAGTGTGTAAATGTGCTTAGTTTGGTTATGGAAACTACTGTGTAAGCTTTGTATAAGGTTTAGAATGTAATGTTATAAATAATGTACAGTTGAATAGCAGAAGAGTCAACATGGGTTTACGCTTCCCTGCTTGTGCAGTATTTGCACTGTGTATACAAAATGGTCCACAGTTCATACCTCTCTGGGAATTGCATCAGTGTGTGTGGGAGGGGAGAAGAGAGGAATTTAGAAACAACAGATATTTATGTCTCAGACTTGAAGTTCTGTTTCATAAATCATCTCTCCTGTTGGAAATTTCCTGTCCTCTCTTCATCTGTTTTTACAGTGTGAATAGCTGTGCAATCTGAGATGTGGAGAGTGCCCTTCCCTCTAGGTACATTTTGTGAAGAAGGAACTCATTTTAGAAATACATGTACTGACAGATAAAAGTGGTTGGGTTTTGGTTTTTTTTCCTCCTAATTGCTTGGCTTGCCTTCTGATTGCTAGAGTGTGAAAGTACTGTGCTAAAAGCAGACCCTTATGTTATATTACAAGAGACTGCTGTATTTAGATTTACTCAGAGCTACACTGTTCTGTAAAAATTTTTTTTATTTTGAAAATAAAGATTTTCAGCTTTAGAATATTTTTTTATCTCTGAATTGTTTTTAAAAAGCCTGTTGGAGCTGTACTTCTATTTTACCACTTTCAGGTGAACTTGTGCTGCAAAGTAAAGGACTTGGTTGTTCCCATCATACCTGGGGGAGCAGTGGGACTTGGACATGTTATTGTCTCTGGCCCTGTGTTCCTGAACTAGGCTTGCTCTGATATTCATGCTGCTTGGATTGAATTGTTTGGTACCTGGTGACTAACTTACGATAGTCAAAATACAGAGTGCTTAGTTCAGGCTCGATACAGGCTCTAGGCACGTGTGCTATGTGCTTACCGTTCTGCTTTTTCTTTACTTTTTTTTAAACGAGATGCCTACATCCTGAGCTGATAAGGATGAGGATAAAATTTTGGATACAAGTTGGGAGTACTGTGGCTGCCATTTAAATTTATTTATTTATTTATTTATTCTTTTACAAACAAGCTCTTAAGTAGCCTCTCAGGAGCTCTTCCCTGGAGCAGAGAATTACCTGAGGGGCCTTGATTGCAGGCTGATGGTGAAGGCTGGTTTTGACACTAGTGCTGCTTTTGTGCCCTGGGTCTAGAGACAGGAGTTGTATGAGGCTGTGGCAAAAGGTTACACAAAGCTGGCCTGTAGTGAGAGGAAATGGGAAAGAAGGGGTCCAGCAGAGTGACTGAGCTGTCCAGATACTATTTACTGGTGAAATCCTCACCTTGTTGCTCTCACCTAAAAGCTGTGTTTAGATGTGCCTTTCATCACACTGCTGGTGATGTGAGAATAAATTTGTATTTACAAATTGTGTAGGATGTTTGTTTATGTTTTACATGATGATTTTGAGGTGTCTCAATACAGCACTTTACCCAAGCCCCTCTACCACAGCTACTTAAATGCTGTTGATGTGTACTTGAAAAATAGTTAACGAGCTCATGGTTTATAAGTGCAGTGAATGAGCAGCAATTTAAGAAACTTGAGAGGAACAGGTCCTGTCAGCTTTGAAAACCAAAGAGAGATGGAAATTGAGTATCACTGTAAGGAAGAACAAAAGAATGAAGCTCATGTGAGAGGTAAAACTGATTTATTATTGAAAAAGGCTGAATGAGTTGATGTTCTCTCACTACTCAGATTTAGAGCCAGGTGTTCTTGTGTGTAGGTCTGATAAAACTTTTTTTTTTAACCTGGTATAATAATTTATAATGAATATATAGTATATACTGATTAAATTGGCCACAAGTTCCTTATTATCAGAAGACTTTTTTTAGACTGGTGTATATATTGATGTGTATGTCATTTGCTTCTTCCCCATTTCACTTGCTTTTTAGTTATGCCAAACATTGAAGTATTAGGTCTCTTCAAATACTGAGAAAAAAATGTTTGTCTTTCTTAAAAATTAAACAAACTTTTTATCATTATATGTAAGTTAAAAACCAGCCTGGCAGTGTTACTTCACAGGCTGAAGTAGCACACAGTAAACATTGCAGAGCAGCACACTTGGCAGCTTAAGCAGTTTAATATATTTGTGTAGGGAACTGCAATGGAATTTTAACTTTGGAAACTACCCCTCTTCCTTCCTAGCCTCATGTGCTGATAGACCTTAATTTTTTCTGCCAGCAACCTAAAAATGTATTTTGAAGAGAAAAGCATAGAGATGGCAACATACCAAAGTATCATCATCATTTGCTTAGGTAGGCAAATGAAATGAAACGGGGCAAAATGGTGGCATCTAGTTAAAGAATGGCTTGAAGTGTTTCAGGGTGAGGGAACACAGCTGACTTTGAAACAATCTGTAATACACTGTGTATCTGAAACTTTTGTCAAGAGAGTCACCCACTGACCTCTGCTGGCATAATCCAGTTTGTTCTCTTAACACCTTTTTGTGAGTGCAGCTCTTGCATGGCTAATGGCATGAGCTAGTGGGGAGATTTTGGAAACACTGCCTACTGTTCTTTCATGTTCTTGGCCTCTAAAGCAACTGCAAGTGAGTAAAAAGATAAAACTGTCAAATAGAGGCTGGTCAGTCTATGGGGTCCTAAACACCAGCACCCCGACAACCTGGGTTAAACTGGTTAAACCTGGGCTTTGCTGTAGATACACATGAGTGCAGGGGCTCCGAATGCCAAAGAGAGAGGACAGCACCACACTTGTATGACTGGGCCTCACTCTCCTTCCAAGTAGTAAGCCTAGGTCTCCTAAAAGGGTGTCAAAAACCCCACAAACCCTTTGGATGTGGGAAATGGTAGGGGAGTTGTATGTTTGAACTCAAAAATGTAATGATCAGTGCTAGAGGTAGAAGTCCTGAAAATGGAAGGTGAGAGGGGAACTAGGAATCCTGTTGTGACTGATACTTACAAGAAGTTGTGAGTATTGAATCTGTATGAAAATACGTCTAGAGCATAGAGATACAGTCATACTAAACCAGATCTTGTTGCTGTTTGGTACAGGCTTTCTTCCAGCTAGAATTGATCAAGCTCTTGTTGCAAGGATGGCAGACGATTCTGTTATGTGAAAAAAATAAACCAGAAGTCATGGTATGGTCAGGATGGGGTAAGAAGGCATTGCATCTATCTCTGGTAGTAGTACTTTAGTAGTTTTTGTACTGATCACTTAGACTAGAAAAAAAACCATTTGAAGTGTAGCTCCAGCTGTGTTGAAATCTACTGATACAGTCTTTCCCTTGGAATATGTCTACAGGTAAAACTTACATCTACTCCCGAAAGCAGATATAAAATGTAACTGAAATTACAGATTTGTGTTTGGGCTCAAGCCAGCTTTATATCCTTTCCTGTCTCTTAATATAACTGCAGGCACTGAGAATGGAATTATGTGTTAGGTTGTGTCAAGAGGTGTAAGTAACAGAAGCCTATGACAACCATCCTCATTTTCTTTTAATCATACACAATAACAAAGCAATCCTACCAGCACTCCTTTTGGCCTTCCCTTACCTCTTTTTAGCTTGACTATCCATGTAAAAGCAGTATGTTTGTGAATTGCTACGTAAGCTTCACAACTGACTGACACTGGGACTGAGGGTGAGAGCTCTCCCACAAATAAAAATTGTTACTGTTCACATTTTCAGAGAATTAGCAGTTACGTCTCCTCTCTGGATATCCAAACAAACTCCTGTTTGAAAATAAAACTACTGGAAAGATGATACTGAATATTTAAACATTTTAGACTTGAGAGATATTTAGATGGTTTCTACTTTGTATAGCTGAGGTAAAACAAGTTCAAGCAGTGTCCACCATTTAGTTTAACACCTTGGAGGTTCACCATTTTTAGATGTGCTCTAAAGTTCCAGATACAGAGGCTTAGCAATGTTCCTACTCAAATGTGAATGAACACAGGCACTCTTATCTTACATGATTCTCTTCTTATACAGCTTATTAGCAGAATTTAGCAGTAGGAAAGATTCTATTTCTTAGTGCTTTTGTGCTGTGAATTTTTTTTGTTGTTGTTGGGTGTGTTGGGGGTTGGTTTCGGTTTTGGGTATTTCTTTTTGAGGCTAGTTGTAATGTGAATACAAGTGATAACAGTGAATCATCAGGAAAAAAAACCCCTTTGGAAATAAGCCAGAGTCAAATTCTTTTCTCGTGCTCTGTTCAATCTGCTTCCTCTTTAAAAGAAAACTTTCACATTAGCAGAAAAATAAATGCTTAGCCAGAGTTCTTTTTGTGTCCCTTTCAGCAGGGAGAAGGGAATGAGTGTGCTGAGCTCAATGCCCATGCTGGCTTCCTCCTGCCGCGGAGAGTTAACACTCTAAAGCTTTTTCTTCCCCCTTTATTTCTCTTTCCATTTAATTCTTATGAAAAAGTTGTGATGTTACAATTTTAGTATTGGAAACCAAGCACAGAGTTTTGTTGTGAGGAACTGAAATGCTTTGATGTAATCCTATTTTTTTTCTGGGAGAAGTAACTTCCAGTTTTTAAGTGGTTGGTGTGGCTAGAGAACAGCATCTATACCGCAAAGCTCTGAAAAGACCTCCAGTAAATAAAAATATACCTGTATATATGATATCTATGTGCCCATTACAGAATACAGATACAGTGTCCTGTCAAAGCCTGCTGGTATGATCTTAAACAAGTCACTTTTCCTGTAGTTGCAAGACCAAAACCCCATTCACTCACATAGCTAAAGCCTGCTTTGGAAAAAAATTAACACTTGAATGTTCTTAATGTGATTACAATTAATTTTCATCAAGACATGCAGACTTTACCATAGCAAGGAATAATGCTTTTCTGTTTTTTTTCTGTGTACCTACTAAGCACAGGCTGGAGACACACACCCTTTCTCCTTGCAAATAGAGTCAGCTTATTTCTTTGACATACTCACTAGTAAGTATATTTTACATTCTAGCTAATGCATGGGAGTTGAGAGTATTGTAGTCTCTTAGGTGCCATTGGTTTTATTCCCACCTGGTTTTCCAGTTTATAAAATTTCATGTCTACCTTTTGATTTCTACTTTTCTTTCCAGTTCTGAAGAAAAGTTATGAATGAGGTGAACACTTTGGCTGATGTCAGGCTTAACTAACTTGCTAATTAAGCCTGGCTGCTGAAATGTTAGCTTCTGTTTTCTCCTGTACAGATACCACATTATACTTTTAACATACTGGGATCCACGAGGAAATGTGATTCCTGCCATATCTTAGAGTTCCCCAATATGTAGTGCAACAGCCAGCCTCGCTGGAGCTCCCTTGCACTTCCCAGTGTGCCCTGGCTTGCTGTATAATATACAAAAAGACATGGATTTTGTAAATGGCTTTGTTTCTACAAAACATTCAACTCCTCTGAACACTTAAAACCACCTCGAGCTCTTTCTGCCTCAATTTCTGAGCAATGTTTTCTTGGTGTTTGCATGACACCAAAACCATGTTGACTTTTTCCCTCAGAAAACGGTTGCTGCAGCCAAGAGGGGTACTAGAGGTGTCAGACCAGGGTACTGTTGCTTAGTGCTTAAACCTGTAGTGGTACTGAGCTCTGCAATGCTGTGATTAGTTTGTTTTGGGGACATGGAGCACCAAAAATAAAAAGAATCTGTCTTGCAGTTGCTTTGTTGCAGAGATCATTCAGCAGCTCCCACCACTGGTGAGATGAGGGAGGTTATGCTTTGTCTGACAGCTTATCTGGATGCACAGGTATTTTTTATCCAGTGTTGGTGAGACTAAGGTTCCTTCACATCTGTCACAACAGAAACCTGGGTGTAAAGGCACCTTATGAGAGCAAATGTTAAGTGTCCTGAAGTAGAAATGTTATTAAGTGAAGTAGCAACTAAGGTGGATCTAAGTCCTGAGGTCCTCAGTCGAGTTAATTGCCTGTGCTTTACGTGGAGACAATGTTTGTGTGTTGCTGAGCCAGAGAGGCTGTTCTGGCGACACGTTATAGCTTGGTAAGTGAACTGTGCTCAGCCCAGGGAAATCTAGTGGAGGCCATCAGTTTGGAGACTGAGTGTGGGAAGCTGAGCTAACAATCTCAATACTCCCCAGTTTTCCTTAAACTAAACCATCAAGGGAGAATATGCAGAAAATGTGGTTCAAAAATGTCCATTAAATAAGAAAAAATCCTTTTGCGTACATGAATTGCCCCTAGTGACCCTCGGTTTACCCATAGCCCTTTTTCTTTTGCCCTAAATGAAAGTCTTGTTTAAACAGAAAAACTGATAGCACAGACCAGCAGTGCTATTTATTGTAGATAAATTTACTTTAAAATTATTTAAGTAGTGCTTTAGCTAGGGAATTGGATCTATCTAATAGGGTACAGTATAGCTGGAGGTGCAGAAAACATTCTCACCTGACAAAAATGTAAAGGGTTTCCTCCTGGTCCTGAGCTCCTCTGATGTATGTCCTAAGACATTGCCAATGCATGCCTTTTGTTACAGTTCACTGTTTTGTTAGAGTTTTGTTTGCTAAAGTCTGCAATTGCTAAAAAAAAGGAGTAAATGATGCTGGAAAGCAAATATAATTTGCGGCCTCCGTTTGAACGATAGGCTCATGTTCAGCATATTGTATATTTCTTTATTTTTCTTAAACCTGTTAGAAGAATGTTCCATCTGAGCAATTGCTCTAAAAGCAAATGAAACATAAAGCATCATTGTTTGTTCATGTGTTAGTTCTCTGAGATAAAATGTGTTGTTTTATCCTGCTAATAAATCCTAAATTATTTTTATATCACTGACTTACACGTCAGACTCCAGACTAGGGCAGGCTGCTTTTTTGAGGGCTAGAAGAGGCATTCACATTGTAGCACTCCTTCTTAACCTCCAGACAAACCCTTTATCTTCACTAATGTGCAGTATTTTACTTTTTGCAACAGATACCCCAAATTCTGTTTTGCCATCTGCTCCGTGTCAATTGAGGCTTCAGAGGGTTGGCTATTTATTACTTAATAGCCATGGATAGAAATACAGTAAATTCTTTACAAAATAAAAATCAATACTCACTGACATACTGCATATTGAAGAAAATAATTGTTTATGGCACACAGCTTAAGCTGTTCTGGTAATCACGTTGAAAAATACAATATTTATTCATTAGATCAAATTTAATGAGGCCTCCTGGCAGTAATTATAAAAATTACTGTAGCAGTAAATTACTAATGAGTTGTGATGTGCTTCCTACCTGTGAGGAAGGACTGGGGGTTGAAAAAATTGATATCTAGACAACACTAGGGAGGGTGAGATCTTGAGGCTGGGAGTCAAGCTCACAGCAGCGCGGAAGTTGTTCACTGCACCGGAATGGTTAAACTAAAATAAAAGAGGAAAAAGAAATAGCAGAGAGACTAATAATCATGAGTTTCACTTTAAATGGATTGTAGCTCTAGGTTTGTTTCCAAACCGACACCTATAGGCAAGGGAACAATGTTATCAATGGGAGGAACAGACTTCTGTACATCGTCTTGCTACAAACGCAGCTGAAGTGACCTAATTTACTGTGGTAGATCTTAGGCTGGGAACAGCTTCTTGCTTTCCAGTTGTAATAAAGTTCCATGCAAAACACAGCAAAGAGGACAATGTTTTCTTAGTGCCCTTAAATCTTCAGAAGAGTCACCTAAGATGTGGAGCTAAGACAAAGGTTGAAAACCCCCACCAGCTTGCTTTGATGCAGGGGAGTTTGACCCGGATTTCTTTTTTCTGAGACAAAGCTTTAAGGGATGCAGAGGCTTTTGGCAGCAAATGGTACACAGTATGAAGTACACCAGGGCATAAAGGTGTAAAAATGGTGCCACTTCTATCCAAGTCCATGTTTCTGCTGGGTACAGGGTGTTGCTGCAGTAGCAGAGACTGGCTAGAGAAAGGGGTTCTGCTGCATGCCAAAATTAATGCAAAAATGAATTGGCATATAATTATGTTTCTATCTGTAGCTTGTAAAGGTGCCATAGATGTGACAGGTGGCCTTTGGTATTGTAAAACAGTGAATTGGCTAGGTTTTAGCAAATACTTGCTGCAGAAGATTGATTCTGGATTGAAACATCTACTCAAAATCAAATAGAAAAAGGCTGTGCATTTTTATCTCTCACGGCACAGAACCGCTCTTAAATACACTGCTGAGGCTTTAAAAGGAGTGGGGAAATCTAGCTCAACTTATTTACTCCTTATGTTGGTACATTGTACTAGAAGGAGCCACTGGGCATGGATACTTCCACACACTCATGCACATTGTGAAGTCAGAAGGGGAGAGGAGTGTATCCACTCACCCCGGAGTCATCTTACAAAACCCTTGAAAGAAGCAGAAATGCAGGTCTCTCGCACACAGAGATGCAGAGATGCTGGCTTTTGTGGAGCTAGGGGTTTCTTAAGCTGAAAGAGCCCCTGAGACTCAAGCATTACAGGACTGAGCCCAAGACCCTTTGTGGCTTTAGCCTCACACCTAAATAAATGTATACACTGAAAATACACACAAAGCCTCGGGCAAGCTAGGAAATGAAAAGCAACAGGTCAGCATACAGCAGGGTTATTTTTGCAGTTTCCATACTTTCAAGAAAAGGGTACATCTTGTTACCCCCTCTAAAGAGCAGTGATTTGCACTGGTTTGGCTAATTCACATTACCTGGCTTCTTGCTATTGAAATATGACAAGAAGAGCTTTTGCCATGATGCAATTACAAAAAGACAACACCTCTCATAGCCACCCAGAAATTAACCTTATTTAACTTCATTGCCACAAAACCCACACACCTACTCTGTCTGTGCTGTTATGTCACACTGCAGAGAAAACCCATCTGGTTCTGGCTGTGAAGATGGTATCTCTGCAGCTCGAGTGCTGAGTTCTTTTCCTAGCGTGGCCACGCATTTCCTCAGTGACTTTAGGAAATTCAGTCTTCCCCTGTTTCTCTTTTTAAAGCACGGAAATCCTCTCCTCCCCAGGCTTTCCCTTGCAGTCTGATCCTGTCTGCAAAAGAAAATAAAGTGCGGTTTTTTTATTATTAGCTAAACTGAATTTGGCAATGGACAGATGTTCACTTTGCATACAGCTGTGCTGGCTGAAGATATATTTTTCTGTCTTTCTGGAGGCTAAATTAACACTGATAGAAAATTCTGTGGTCTTCAGATAGAAAACACTTTAGAAATAGGAATTATTGTGGGTTGGATTTTCAGAATTGCTGCCAGCCACAGCTGATATCAGTGGAAGCTGTGGGCTGAAAAAAACTGGAGCCCTGAACTACAATAGTTTACATGAATGTAGAAATAGTTAATGTCTGGCACAGGATTTTGGATCAATCCACAGTAAAAGCTCTCAGGTAAATACAAGAGGTAGATGTGGTGGAATGCTCCTATTTGGTTTTTTGCCTGTGTTGTTTTTTGATGTTTGTTTCAGTTTTTTTAACTGCAGAATGCAGGTCTGAGGACTTACTGCTCAGAAGACTACAAGCTTTCATCATAAGCTGTCTGACTATTGTCTAATGATGCAAAATAGGTGTTCAGTTAGTATTGTGAATTCTGAGGGCAAAATGGGAGCAATTTACCTAATGTTTCTTCTTCTACACCTATGAAATTAATTTACTATATGTGGAGGAAGGGGGGGGCACTGTGGAACTAAATACAAGAACTAAATAATAATGATGAAGCTTTTAACAGACAATGTCTCACAATCTGACATAAGTAGTAAGATTGTTGCTGTGCACTATTACTATAATTAAATTACATTATGCTGTTGCATTAAACTAATCCCTCAGTAATACTCTACTTAGCAGCAAGATTTTGTCACATAAACATTATGTGCCTTTAAACTTCTGCATTTTGTCTTGCGAAATGCAGGGAAAATACAGAAATTGGAGGAGCAGAATATAACATGAAAAGCTATAGCGGTGGAAAAAGGCCAGCTGGTTCAACATGCCAGTCCTTTTAAAGCAGGTAAGTAGAGTGTTAGAATACATTTACCAAAAGGGTGGAACATGAGATGCATGTGTGAGGTGCCTGCTATTACTTTGAAAATGTTAGGTACCGATCTAAAAATTATCTTTCTAGCCTTTTCCCAAACTACAGAACACGTAAGGTTAAATCAGAAGCTGCTGAGCGTAAACTGTTAAGAAAAACATGCAAATAATAACTGAATTGAAGCTGCAATCTTTTATCTGAACAGAGGCAGAAAAAGAAGGGGGCTACGGATCACTTAGACTATGATCAGTAAAACAGGGCAGCTGATCAGAGAGATGCAGTCTTTAGAACAATGCTAGCTTTTGCAGACCCAGGAAGCAGAATAGTATTTTTCAAACTGAAGACTTCATTCCCATCGTAACAGGTCAAACCATCTTTCAGAGCAGCAGATCCTGTCCTCTCTCTGCCTGGTAAACTGTTGTACATTTATTCTGGTGCTAGTTCTTTGCCAAATGAGTTACTGGTGCTTTCATCCACATCCTGTTGACAGCTATCCCTTTCTCACCTTTGCAAAATACAGACTGTGTTAATTGCTCCTTTTTGATATCATGCACAATTATCTGGATTTTAGCAAAAAATTATCAAGGAAAATGACAAGTAGATTTCTGTCCCTTTGCTTACCTCTCCCATAGGTAGCATACAGACACACGCTGTAAACTTACTGTTTGCCCAGCTGCTATAACTGGGGCTACAGCATTTGCTGTCCTTCCTATGTTTGCCTCTGCCTTTAAGTGTTCACTGAACCATCCTAGTCTGCACTCCCTGTGATCTAATTGTGCCGGCAATGTGCCGGGATGGACATGCTGTTCATTAAGGATTTAGGTGTATACAGGGGTTCTGTTCCAGTTCCTGGGGGTAGGAACAGGATGAAAACATTATGAGACTTTATTAAGTCTTATATGACTGCCACCCCTTGCCTCTGGCAGCTTCAGGGGTGGGAATTAGCCTTTACAGGGAGGTTATCATCTGTAATACGTATTTATGCTGTGTCCATCCTGTATAAGAATGCTCTCAGTAAAACTTAGGCTAGGCTATACTTTGCACTTCTTTGTTGCCTTTCATCTGAGCATTTCATTGTGCCTTTAAAAGCTTTCATTAGCTAAAATTCACAACCCTGATGTGCGGTAACTGTGGATTAACACCTCCACCACATGCAAAATACAGTTCAGAGAAGCAAGGACTGGAGTAAGTGGTTTAAAAAGCTGGAAAGAATGGGGGTGTGGGAGGGAATTGAATTTATTATTTCCAGCTCTGTGTTTTCTATCTAAATATCTTAGACTTGGATTGATGTTCTGGCTTCGTTCTGCTGCATTTTTAAATGCTGATGTGTGGCAGATTTAGCATTGTTTCAAAATTCTGAAGATATTCATTTGCAGGTTCATTTATTATCTGCTGGAAATCTATCCTTTGATAACTGGATGCAGATGTAGCCATGAGAGTGATATAATTGCCTGTGGAGCTAGGTATGCATTTTAAGTATTGTTAAGCTACAGGGTCTAGTTTCCCCAGGATATGTATGACTCTTGTGAATGCCAGTTACACACATTCCAGAGAAGAGAATATGCCCCTAAAGCTACAATGTCCTTCGTGCATAGCCTCCAATCCTCTACAAAGCTTACATTTCACAGGATTCAACATTATTGGTTCTTTTGGGATCAATGAGAAACTCACCACCCATCTCCAGTATCTCTGAATTACAGAGCAGAACCAGATCAAACACAGAAGAGTTCCCTCATTTATCCTGCCTCTGTAATACATCAGAGTGTGTGCTGCATTCATTTTGTGTAGGCGGGCTGGTGTCTAATGTACTCTGTGAACATATTTATAAAGGATTAACCTGTGCCTGGTGTTTCTAAAAACTGATTTAGTTAAAATACATATTTTATTCTACTTGTCTCAACCATACAAATCATTCCTGTTTAGCTTTGATGTTAGTCATTTTTGCTGTAGTGTAGTACACTGCACATTATCAGTAGCCCTGCTATGTATGACAGGCTTTTTTCCCCCAGCCAATACTTCTCAGTGCATTGTATCATCTGCGTCTGAGAATTTTAACCTGCAGTGAACATGTTCACTAATAGAATGTACTGCTTAGCAAACGCTGGAACACTGAGGGTTTGAATAGGGTGCTCTTGCTTTCAAAGTGTTTAGAAGCAAACTGGGTATAGAAGGTCAGGAGTCACAGGTGCTGGGAAGGACCTGGATGCACGTTGTATCCGGAATGCTCTGTGTGCACACACACTCTGACCTGGCACCTGCCCCGCTAAGAAGGATCCAGTAAAGTGAACCTCCTGGACTGCAAACAATTGCAGCCCTACCTCCCACCAGCCCCAAGTTAAGTATGTATATTTAGAAATATTTACTTTGACACGGGCAATATTCAGAAATTTGGTTTGTGTAGGAAAAAGATTAAAAGGAAATAGTAATAAGTAGCTTGGCAACAGGGAATTCTGACCCTCATCTGCAATATGTGAATATAGCTCCAAAATGTGAAGGGCAATTTGAGAAGTTGCTGATGAGGAACTTGGGATAAAACTGAAGAAGGGCAGACTTCTGATGAAGGGTTGAGGGTAATTTATTAAAGTTATCAACCGTAGGGAAAATGACCAAAGCAAACACTGGAACACCTGTTTCTTCAGATGTTTGACAGCCAGGCTTAATGTTTCTTCTCACCTTCATTTCAGCCAGGAATTCAGGGCTTAGTTTGGTTTTGGTGTTTTGGTTTTTATTTTGTATCAGCCTATACTGGGAGAGCAACTGTGTGCAAAAGCTTATAGAGTTTTCAGTATCTTCTGGTAGAATGGAATAGTGGTAGTTGATTATACTTTTGTTGCTCATCTGACTGCCATTGAATTCAAGGAGTGCAGGCCACTATAAATTCTATTCTTGATACCATAGTTTCTATATAACTCCTGTGTCAGATATTATTTGTTGTACCATCGGTCCATCTTATCCGGATATAAGAAAACACGAAAATCAGTGTGTGTAGCAGGGGGAGGAAGATTCTTCTCAGCAGCCCATCAGGCAGTTTTTTTATTTCATTTTCTTCCCCATTGTTCAAATACCAACTCAGAAGCTTGCAAATGTTTCTGTTTCTTGCCAAGACAGTGGTGCTTTTGCCCTGGCACACACTAATGTTTTTTCCCTTTTCTTGTGTTTTGAGTGCAGCTGAACAACAAATTTCTCTCTGTTTAACAAGCAACTTCCTCATATTAAAAGTTTTTTCCAAATCGAACTATCTTTTTTTGATTTCAGCACAGTTCTGCATTTGTATTTGTTAATTAAATACTGACAAGTGAATAACAGCAAGTGCAGCAATATTGTGTGTTTGTGGGCTTTCAGAACAGCCCCTCTGGAACCTGAGCCTGTCTGTCTCAAGGAGCCACGGCAGCAGCCGTGCTTTGAGAGGTGGGCAGTAAGACAGCAAGTTGGTATTCAGGAAACAAGAGTGGCTCCTTCAAAAGAAATCTAACCTCTTTTCTGCTATTCCATGTGCATTAGACTTAACAGTACTCTCAGAAATTTTCATTCAAGTTACACCCATTTCGCACCCCTCCCTGAAATGAAGATAATTTTAAATTTTATGGCAGCAAAATAATTTGCTGCCTGTTTTCTCACCAACGTAAGGGACTTTGTTTAAGTGGAAGTTGGCTCATCGGAGGCCATAGGAGGACATGGATAGATGGATGGATGTGTGTGTATGTGCATCTGGAGTTCTTTTGTTCTCTCCCTGTTAGCTTTGATTGTTAAAACAGCCATTTCAGTAATTTCTTGGCTGGCTTTGCAGGGAATAAAATCTTGGTCTTTGCTGCTCCTGGAAGAGAGGTTGTCATAATGTTGCTCCCCCACTTGACTGACAGACACCTTTGCGAACACACAGCATGTTTCATCTCAAAGCACTCGATGAATATCCTTAACCCCCCCCTCTGGACCAGCCCACCTCCACTTGCAATGCTCCTTGTCTTTTCCCGCAGGATCACAATCCTTGCCTTTTGTTCCTCCTTCTCAGGAGTTAATACCTCCCCACCTTACAAGTCAGCAGCAGATTCTGTCAGTTTAAAACCCCAAATAACAAACCCTCCTACCCTCAAGGCCTTTTCCTTTCAAGCCTGTATTTTTCTAGCCTGTGAAGGAGTCAGTGCCACAACCCTGAGTTTTCATGGAATAGTTTCTAAGCCTGTATCTGTGTATCATGAATATCTTCCAAAGAGGGAATGAACATCCCCTCTTCTGGCAGCTCCTATATTTTGTGCCTTCCTGCCCCCCCCGCACCATCCTCTGCTCCTTATATGCCCCTTCACTTCATCCCCTCTACATGCGATGTCTCCTTTCAAATCCTCATTCACTGCTGCTCTCACCTCAGCCTGCTCCAGCAGTTGCCTGACAATGCAGTCACAGCCCAGAACCCAAACATTTTTTGCCTCTGTTAAGGCGTTCCACTGTTGATCTTCCGCAGATTTCCAGAAAGCTGGATGACCCGTGACACAAGTTTCCAATCTTTCTCTTTCCTCCACACTCTATTTCCCACACTCTATTTCCCTATCTGTTGAATTTCTGTGGCCTGAAAAAGAAAGCATCAGCTTGTTTTTTTCTTTTTGCCCCATTTAAGATCTTTGGCATCACATCCCCACCTTTCTAGCTGAGAGGTTTTTCAGCACTCTGTGGCATTGCTTCTTGCTTCCTAAAATGCTGCTGTTAAGAAGTGCTAGACACACTGCCCTGGGGATAGTTGACTGTCTCTAAGCCAGAGATAGGAGACTGCTGGCTTAGAGGCAAGAGGTGACTCCTCCGCAGAAATGTGAAATAGGTGACATGTAGGGCCAGCTTATAAAGGGAAGCATTAACAGAATTAATGTTCATTTCAAAGACACAGAAAAGGATCCTGAAGGTAAACTGAAGATCTGGGATTATTAGGTGGTCTGACCATCTCCATCATTTTATCACGTGTTTGCTGTTTCTGATGTTTGCTGAGCCCAACATGCTTAAACTGTCATGTATTCTGATTTTTCACCTTTACCCCCTCACTCTGTCCCACCTTACTTTAAAATGGCAGCTGCTTAGAAGCCAAAGGAGTTTTTTCAGATGTCTCAGATGGTGGCATGTCAGATAGGTATGTAAGAGACAGAGGGGTTTGAAAACAGGGAGGATAAAACTATCATGATGACTGAGGCCTCTGCGTGCTTTGCAGCGTGCAGGACAGGGAGGATGTCCTTCCCTGGAGGAAGCTCACAGCTCCTGCTACTGACAATTACTATGGGGTTTTTGACATGACAGTGATTCAAGTTTTGTTTTCAGTCTCTGTTGGGTTTTTTTTCACCTCCTCAAAGCCAGGGGACTGACAGCCAGGCTAAGCTGATCACTCCACCAGTCCTGTCTATGCATACCCACTCTGGTGCCTTCCTTTCACCTGCTCCACCGTCCCTCCCCGTACATGCTGTGTTCCAGCAGGGAGGCTGTCTTGGAGCCCAGCTGCATAACACTGCTTCACAGCAGTGATTTTGCTCCCTGGTGACTCACCGCATTTTGCACCTGATGGTAAAAGATAATCTGTCACCTTAAATCCTACTAGTTCTGCAAGACAGCTTTTATATAATCAGTGGGTACTTTTACCCTCTTTTGTCCAAACGTGAATATAAGGTCCAGCTTGAATCCCCCATATATTTTTTTTAAGAAAGCAGCTGTGTTGTCCTTCAGGAAAACAGCTTGTAATTTAGCATTACTGCGTTATATCCCCTAGGCAACGCTTTCTGTCTTCAGGACATATATTTATCACAGACATCACAGTATCTCTATGGTGGTTTAGTTTTCCATCAAGGAAAGCTAAAAGAGCATTTAATTCCGTAAAGCTCTGATTGATCTTCACCACAATGTACCTCTGGTGCTTTTCTCAATGTCTCCTCTGCTGAACAAGATTTCTTCTTCCACTTTTGATCTCTCAGAAGTCTGAACTGATCTCAGAAGTGTGGGCTTGCTTTGCCTTCTAGCGCTACCTGTCTTTGTGCTTGGCAGAGCTTTCCTGTCCTTTGGTCAGCTCTGGAGTCCTGGTTAGCTCCATCAGCCAGTGGCTCTTTGCCTCACTCAGGAGGCTACCCGTGGAGAACTGAATGTATGTCAGCAAGGAAATAATCTGCCAGCCTTGGATGGCTTTCACTTCTTGTTTTCAGTTTTATTTTTGGTATTATAAAACAGTCATGGAGAGTAGATAGGTGGACACATCTTAAGATGTTCAATTAGGACGAACAGAAACATGATGGCCCCACTACTTGCTCTGAAACTTTTCTCTGTCCTTAACAGAAGGTGATTTGTTAATTGCTACTTCTTCTGGTGATCATTTCACCCTTGAGCTCAGAGCAGTGCCCGTTTACTGTTAGAAATTCTGATCTCAAAAGACACAAGAAACCAAGCTTGGTCTTCTGAGTAGCAGATACTGAGTGCTACAGAACTTGTCACATGTATTTGATCAGTGCACACAGCTTGAGAAAAAAGCAAGCAAACAAGGAAGAAGTGCGAATGCAAATTTTAGAGAAATCTTGTAAAGTCTGCAGTAATTGGCAAGGTAAATGCAAGGCTCTTTCTGCTTTTCATAACACTGGTAATATCAGTTTATGATAAAAAGCTATTCTGAGTTACACAAGAAGGTAAGATATTTGCCAAAAAAATTCTGTAGTTTCAATTCTATTTTTTTATAATGCACATGAAGTGCCATCCATACTGAATGACTGTTGGCATTCGACTTACCACTGAGCAACTGTATGTTGATGGATAAGCCAGTCTCATCCAAGTGTCAGGAAGATTATCAAAAAAAAAGAGCTGTCTGTAGTTGCTCCATCTCTGAGGAGATTGCCAACTCACCCTAACAAAAGAAAACATTAGTGTGCTATTTGCGTCTCACAAAGAGACTGTGATAAGATGACATGATAAATGATAGAGGGCTTTTTTTTTCCCCAGTAAAAACACATAAGGTAGCTAAATTGTCAAGTGTAAAGAATATTTTGGCTCTTGCCACTGGGGTGAGTCATTTATTTTTTAAAAAGGGGAAACAGTCAGAAAAACAAGAGTGTAGGTTCTGGGTTTTCACTCTAATTGTATTAAGTAATTATATGATATAGTAATTCATATATATACACATGGAAGCACCCACCTACGCATATGTACAGAGAGAAAATGATAAAGGGCCAAATTACTAACTTGCTTTCCGATATCCCACAGAAAATTGTACACGCAATCAAGCTACCATTCTGCTGGCTTGCTTGCACTAATGGCTATTTGAGTGCTCATGTTTTGTTACTCTGAATTAAAGATCGAAAGGAAGGTAATTTTAGGTGGCAAAAAAGGAGGTCTCTTAAAAAAACCAGCTCTCTGAATTAGATTTTCAGTACCTACTTTTGGAGTGGTATGCATTAACTACAGCTCTGCATGGATTTACTACAATTGTCTGTGTGAATTGCTAGCGATGCCTAAGAAGCTACTTGGTTGCCCAGTTATGTGATTGAACATATATTACATGTTAGTGCAGCAGGTACATTGCTGTTTGAGATTGCTAGATATTATGAAAATTTGGCCTTCTACGATTAAGAACATTACATGTTGCTATTCAGCACTTTCTCGGTGTTGAGAGACGCATTATTACCAAAAATTGCCAAAGATGTGTAACGTTACCCATGTTCTTTTTACCTCACTTCACTGCACTCACAGAGGCACAGTGAGATCAGGACCTGGATGTTGCTGATGCTGCACCTTTACCTGCAGTTAATGGCCTTCTCCTAATGACAGTCGAATGCCACATACTGATGGCTTTGAAGGTGTTGATCATTTAACACAATGTGAGCCATGTGCCTTTTATAGCAGGGATCTATACAAAGTAGTGTTCGTTTTTGGCATCAGAAGGTCTCTTGAGGCATCAAACAGCTGCCTCCTCTTTCTCCTATGGATTGCCTAAAACACGCGTGAACACACACCAGAACTAGCAACCAGATCTCTTTGCAGTTATAACAGAGGAGACAAATTTCTGCAATGGCAGAAGAGAAGAATGTACCAACCTTACTTCCATGTCTGCACTGAAATGGGAATCAGACCATAATAAGAGGCCTTGCATTTTGCTTCCTAGCATGCAGAGAGAGAGCGGATTTCAGTCTCCTGAGCAGTTTCATGATAATTTTTTCCACGCAAATTAAAACAAATAATTTGATATACAGAGATGAGTTACATGTTTGGAGTAGGCAGCTTATGAAAGCAGTTTTTAAATAAATGAAATGACAAATAAGCTCCCCAAGTGTCACTCACAACTGCCTGTTACTGGCATCTACACTTAAGCTGTTTAAAGCCATGCATCCCCTAAGATTAATAAAGCAAAGCACATGTATCTTCAGACCTAAGTTAAGTTCTTGAAGAGAATTCCTTACCTCATGTATGAGCAGATCCAGTCTTTCATATTCTGGAAAACAAATCAGTTTATGTGAGTATCGTTGAGCTGGTGTTAGAATGAAATACCTGATCTTCCTTTCTTCTGAAAGATTTTTTCTTTATGTCATCTAGCTCTGCCTTCATCCTCAAGAGATACCATGTTGCATGAGGCAAGTGTCTCGTGTACCCACTACTGCATAAATGTAAAGCAAATTATAAACTTGGTGTATCTTAACTTTATGCAGTGAAAGCATTTCTATGCTTTTATGTCATAGTATGAAGGATATGGAGGATTTATCCTATGAAACGGAGGAGTGGAAGACCTGTGCACATCCATGCTGTTAGGAAGAAAAGCAAATTCTGCCTTAAAGTTTGGAAATAATGGCATTTTGCAGCCTGAAAAAGAATCCTAAATGGCACAACGCTGTAAATGCATTGTAATGTTCCAGCAAGATCTTTTTCCTTTGTGGTGCAAAATAATGCATATATTTATGTCTCACATATACTAGAGATCTCTCACTGCAAATTTCAGATTGAATCCCTGCAAAAAAAAAAATAGGTATGAAAATATCTAATTCGATTGAAATCAGTGTCCATAGGAGGAAAAAAACCCCGAACATAAACACATAGACATAGAGCAGGCTTCAAATTTGTCACAAAGCAGTTTTTGCCTATGTTTTGACTGACCTTGTCTTCCACAGCTTAGGAGACTCCTTCCCCAGTGACTGAATATTTGAATTGCAGCTCTAATAGCATATGGAGTATGTTGTCTGCAGTTATTACAAAAGCAATCTCCACTTTGGGGTGCAGGCCATAACGGATGGCACTTTGGGGAGGTAGCATTTTATCCGTATTTTTATGGTAGCCTTCATAATCCAGGTTTGAAGAGACTGCAAACCCTGAAGCAAGCATCGACTTCCTATCAAACTGTCAAAAAAAAAATAAAAACCTTGTCACTAAGACACTGCTGGCAATCCTCATTAGACAGAATAAGGAACCTGCTTAGGCATAAATGAAATTGTTCTATCATGGAGTCATTGTTAAGAACAAGACTTTTATATCACTATTATATCCATGGAAATTAATCTAATTTGTTCCCCATTTTAATTAGCCCCTTTATGTCACACCCAAGTTCCGATGCTTGCAAGAAAAAATGAGGATTTTTTAATAATCAGATTATCCCTCTGAGAGAAAACAGCAGAAAGATAATTTTAATTTAAAAATAAAGAGACAGAAATATTTTTAAAAGAAAAATGTTATTTCTTCCAAATTACAAAGTGCTGCTCTCTGGTGTAACATTATTATTCTGTGTAGCAACTTATTAAATGAAGCAATTTATGGCAGCATCTCGGAAAAATGCCATCCTTTATTGAAATGAAAGCAAGTAATAGCATAAGGACTGTAAAATAAAAAGGCAGAATATCTTCTTTTAGACCATTACAAAAATACATGTATTGTCTATTTGAAAATCAATACAGTACCATAAAATAAAATGGAGCTGTGGTATCATCATCATAATTTCTATTTCAAATGGTTTGCTGAGAGCCAAATTGTATCTTTTATAGAAAAAGAATGACAAATGGTTTAATTCAATATCACACGCATGTGTATATATGAGCTGAAATTCTGCTACAACTCAAAGCTGTTAGGCAAATATTTTAGTATCACCACAAGTTTAAAAACAACAGACATGTGGGAGTACATCCATTTATTTACACTTGTACTGACTTAAAATTCAAAATGCTATTTGATGCTTTTAAAGTACTGCTGTGGGATGTTAAATTACTGCTGAATTCTTACTGTTCTGAGATACCTTTCAACCTGCCAAGATGCATGATGATGATGATGATAATAATAATAATAACAGCAGTAGTGTGGGGATCTTTAAAATAATGTGGGGCTTATTTCTGTAAGATAAATACCATTTTCACTAACCCCTGTTTTATGATTCAGCATTTCTGATGCAATAAAGTGAAATAATGAAAGTAAAACAACAACAGGTTTGTGTGGGATGGGAAAGGGAAAACGAGCACGTGCATTGTCAGAATTTCTGCAGAAATTGTAGGGGAAAAAAAAAAGCTCATGTAAGTGGCGCTTCCCTCTCTCTTCCCCACGGGGAAAATTCCTCCTCTTGTTTTTAGTGTTCGCTACATTTCCTTCTTTTATTCTTTTTTCTGATCTCGTCCTTTTGTTCCCCTTGTCTCCTCGGATGCCTCTCCTTCCTCCCGCAGCGGGAGCTGCTGGCAGCGGGGCCGGAGCGCGGCGGCCGCGGGGCGCTGCAGGTGAGCGGGCGGCGGGGGAGGCGGGGGGAGCCCGCGCCTGGTGCCGCGCGTGTACGGGGCCTGTTGCACTCCTGCCGCCCTCCTCGCCCTGCCTTTTCCCCAGCGACGGCGTGGGTGTGAAGCCCCCGCCTGTGGCGCTGGGAGCTTTCTGCACCTGCCTAGCTCAGGGCTGCGGGGGAGGAGGAGGAGGTGAAATGGCAAATGTGTTCTCAGGTGAGGATTGGGGCTGTGAGCCACCCCTCTCGGCCGCGCTTGGCTTGCATGGGCTGGGAAGGGGCTTGTTTGCTACCTGCCCCCATCACCATCTGACAAATGCCGAGTCCGCTGAGGAGCCCGCCGCCCGCCAGGCATGGCCACTGCCACAGGCAGTGATAATCACAAAATGCCCCACAGATGTGGGAGAGGACTTTTCTGCCTCCCTCTTGCCTAAATAGTTTGTCGCCCACGGACCCTTGGTCATTATCGCCGCTCGGCCGCAGTAGTGCGGGCACGGCACTACAAGAAATCTTTGCATTGCTGTGGGATCAGAGGTCACCGCTGCAGGGGACCAGGGCTGGTTTATTAAACAGCCAAGTCTGTTTAAGGTGTAATTCCTCAGGAAGAGCAGTATGCTTGTGGCCATTTAAACGAGTTAACAGAGCGTGCCCATTCAGGCCCGTGTTTGCTGTCCCCCAGGCACAAATCCCAGCTCCATGGGCGGACGCCCGGGGTTGCCGTCGGCCGAGTCGCCTCAGCCCCGCAGGTCTGTGACCTCTGGCTCCTGCCCATGTCACATCGCTGTCCTCCGGGTGGAAACTGCGGAAGAAAGTGCAGGATGCGCCCTGATTTTGCTGACACCGCTCCAGTCGCGCTGGCTCCCGCACTGGTAATGACCGGGCTCATCCAGGCGCCCGGGCGGGAGGCTCTGGGTCGGGGGGCGGGTTACAGACTCTCCCCGCCGGCGCCTGGGTGTTGGCAGCGGGTGCTGGGGGTGCGGCCCCGCGTGGGGAGTCCCGTACGGCCCCGCTCCAGCGTTAACACGAGCGTCTGCGAGGGGTACAGCTCCCGTGGAGGCCGAGGCCGCCGTCCCAGCCCCGCAGCGCTGCCCGGGGTCAAGCGCGGAGGGTACGCGCTCCCCGCGGGGGCTCCCCCGCCGGGCCCGGGCCCGGGCCCAGCCGAGCCCCCCGAGCCCGCCCGCGC
>VZRV01004979.1:3180797-3205472 GCA_013398115.1 Falcunculus frontatus | reverse complement strand
CCCCAGCACACCTGGGCGGGCGCGGGAAGGCGGCGCCGCGCGGGTGCAGGGGCCGGGCCCGGCCGGGGGCCGCAGCGGGCTCGGCGGAGCCACAGCCGGCGGCACAAGTTGGCGACGAACGTGTTGTGGCCGTGGCTGCAGCCGCGGTTTCTTTGTGCGTCTGTCAGCACTTTGGGTGACATTCCCTCCGCCGCGCGGGTGGCTGGCGATATTTCCCTTTTTTTATTGCTGGAAGAGGTTATTCTATACAAGAGAAAAAGAAGAAAAGCCTTTGTGATTTTCACAGAGGTTTTTTTACAATGTACTGCTAAAAAAGCAATTTTTTTTTTTTGTAATTGGTGAGTTTCTTAGCATTAAGGTGGATGCTCTTTCTTTTATACAGACTTGTGTTCCAAAGAGATACTTGATTTCCTTGACCATATCTTTGATCATAGCTTATAACTACTACCTATATACACCTGTGTTTGTAAGTATCTTTTAAAGTCAGTAAGAAAAATTGTTTTCATTAAAAGCCTGCCAAAACAAAAATGAAAAAGGACAGAGGAAAATATGATAACCTAGCAGCCAAGCCATGCTTTCCTCTCATGTGCGATCCAAATGTTTTGGATCAAACCCTTAGGAATATAAATTGGTCTACTGAACCTCACTGATTTACCTCAGCTGAAGACCTAATTCCAGTGCACTGCATGCTCAGAATACGTAAAAGATATTCCAGAGACACAAAACCACATGGCTGTGCATCTCAAGATAAACTAAACTAAGCTAGATGAAACCAAAATAAATTCTTATTCTGTACTACAGTAATTACTTGCAGTGACTTAAAATTCTTCATTTCCCATGTGCACAGACAGATACTTAGCTAGAAACTGTATGTGATACTTTAAAATTGAGAGAAGTAGTTTCTTGTTTGATTTTTTTTTTTTTTTTGGTGATAGATGTGCAGTCACTCAAGGATATGTGAACAAATCTTTAAGAAAACAAATTCATTCTGCTTTATTATTGCATGTCCTGTAAAGGCTTTTAGTGACTTCACTGTTTTAAGTGGCTTTAAAACGAGAAGTTCAATACTCATGTTTTTAAAGTTTTCTTTCTGTGGTGTTTTGCTTGCCTGATCAAATTTATCCAGTGCAGCATGGTGATCAGGCAGTATTACAGGTAGTGGCTTATCAGTTATTTTAATGGGAGGTTTCCTAAATCCACTCTGGAATGAGACGTGCCTTAGGGAAAGGAGCAGGTTCCCCGCACTCAAAACCAATTGCCCTGCTGACTTCCTTCCCTGGTTTTCTTCAGTAATTTCTCTAATGTGTCCAGCCACTTTACTAGAAAATAAATATTCAGAGATAAGAAGGGAGAGTGGGGAGAAGGGAGGAAAAAATAGGCCTCCCAGTGAGCTATTGATTTGAAATTTGAAACATTTTATTGATACAAGAAAAACCCAGACATAAGGAAGCCATTTGATATTGCACAATATTTGAAAAAAATTGTGTGCATCTGTTTAGCACAATACACTGCATAATGACAGCAATCTTCCCTGTTTGTATCTATTCATCTGATTATACAGCGTAACAATTCTTTTTGCTACACATTTATTTACTAAAGGATTTTTTTTAATGGATAATAAATTAGTAAATCAGATATCATGTGCTTGGGAAAATATGCTAGTTGACTCCCTACATGCAGGATAGTTGCAATTCATATTTTATGTGATATTCAGCGATACTCACATATAGAGATGAAGTTATGTGCTTCCCTTGTGGCAAAGACAAAGGAAGTTTTAAATCACTATTTAGTATTCTTTCATCTAGGCACATGTTATTTTGAAATGCTTCAGTTTTTAACACCGCAGTGCAGTACTGATGTAATGAAGAGCTTTGACTTACTTGAAGTATAACCCAGTGGCCTTCTTTTGATGCCTTTTCCATAGCTATTTCTGCTGCAGCTTCCTGTCCTTGACCCAGCGATACATTGTGAAGTTCTCCTGAGTCAATGGTAAATTCAAACTTGTTCCCTAAACAGAACAATATACTGTACTACTTTGAACCAAATAATGAAGTGTTCAAACAAGCATGTGTTCTACACAGTGTTTAAATGGCACCACATCACATGAGTCACCAAAGGAAAAAACAGCCCTCAAAAATATAGTTTCAATAAATCAGCTGAGCTAGGATATTGTGCTGCTTTCTGGCTAGGTATTCTGTATTAGCAAAACGCTCCTCTGTCTGAAAAGCATCCCAGAGTGAAACAATTGATTCCTGCTGATGGCTTCCCTACATATTGCCTATATGAATATTTCAATGCACTCTGAAGTGGATATGTTAGAAATTTATCTAAAGAAAAAAAAGAAGTTAATGTCTCACTGAAGGTGACATTACACACAGGCAATGAAAGGGGCTGAACAGAAGTCCTTATGCTGGCATTAGGAACTGGTTGGGTCAGAGGAGAGTTAGCAAGTTTTCAGTAGGGTCAAATCTGTTGCTCAAGTATACTTGTGCAAGGTTGATGACTTGTGCAAATACAGAAGAGCAGGCAGCTACCTCTGATTTCAGAAAGCAGCGAGTGTTCCCCAGGCAGCTGCCTGAGCCAAGCACTGTAACTTTCCTCAGACACTGAGTGTTGGAGGTGTAACGCCGTCTGTGTGTTAACGTGTGACAGCACTCGGCAGTCATGGAAAGGCCTGGTTTATTTCCCTGGTTGTAGTAGAATTTCTAAGACCAGTGGTATTGCTAACTGGGTAGAAAGGTCTTTTATTTCGTGATAAATGTTATGTTTTCTCATGATTGTTAGTAATAGCATCTACTCCAGACTGATCTATTAGTTCAGAATTGATAAGGGAAACACTACTGGGGAACAGCACTGCCTTCTTTGGAAGTTTTTGTCAACACTGGACACATTTAGTTCCAAGTTACATTTGGGCAAAGTTCCCATAAATTAAGAATTAAAGTTGACAGAACCCTGTGGAAAACAACAGTTAAGGTGTAAGACCTATCTATGGTGCATAATGTTTTATCATGACTTCTATTTGGTAGAGATCCAAATGCAACACACATTAGGGTCACTCACAGTACAAAATCTGTCCTTCAAAGGGCTGAGACTGGTAATGCAAACTGACAGCACAAGTCATCCTGGACGTTCTGCTGCCTCACATAGATATTAGGTTGAGGAGAGAACTTTTCACTTTTCATGCTTTTAGAAATTTCTCCTTTCTGGACATTTCAAATCCATTTATTTTGCTTGTTCTATCCAGGAACCTTCAGTATCTCTGTTCGAGTAACATAGTTTATTCAACACTGTCCACACTTGAAAAAATACTATGTAGAGACAGTACATTTGAGCACAAGCATGTGGATTTTTAAAATCAATGTAACTGAAGTTTTTTATTTTTAAAAATAAGTATAAAATACATTTAAAAATATAAAAATGTAGGGTCATTATTGTAGACACACTGTATCCTGATTTCTCTTCATGGAGAGTTAAAGAGAAAATCAAGTAAATGTTGAAACAGTGATCTGTGTAAGTTCAGAATGTTCACAAAGCATGAGTTTGTTTTTCTGTAACTAAAAGCTTTAGAACAGAACAGCTGTGAAATTAATAGAAATTATTTGTAATATCTATCAGTGTTTATTTTCTCAAAAGCTTTAGGGTTTATTTGTGGCCAATTTCTTCATGTAAAACATTTTAAAATCTTTTAAAACCATGCCATACAGCTTCTGGATATCATAAGCTTAAATCATACACATATAGAAACATTCCTTAGAGTACATGAATATGTTCACAGATGATGATTAAGTGTGTCAGTTTATAAGACTAGCTAAGCCTTCACCAAAATATGGACAAAATTCTAAACATAAAGCTTTTCTGAAATTTCTGCCTTAACAAATTAAATGCAGACTTTTGTGTGTAAGCCTTTTAGTATGTCAACAAGGCTAGAAGCACTGAATTGTGCTGAGAAAGAGTATTAATACAACATTCCAAGGTCAGTTGAACTCAGATTTCTCTAGAAGAGGAACAGTTTCTATTAAGAAATTGCCAGATCGAAGTTATATGGTGAAATGCTTAACATTTTAAAAGTCTGTAAGAACCAGACCTAAATTTTCCACTATTGTAAGAAACAACAAGAGAGCTCCACACCATTATTTATTGTGTTGTACAGGGTTGTGCTGGGTTCTGTTACTTGGTATTTAATCCAGAGGTGCATTCAGCTATGTATTAATAGTGAGCACTGAGCCATTAGAGCAGCAAAAGATAGGACAGAAATAAACTGTTGGCTGCAATTGCCCCTTTGAAAAAACCAGGAATTTTGAGAGGGGAGAGAAGGAGTTTCCTTGGCTTCGGTGCAGTTTATTATTCTCTGGAAACAGGTAAACCAACCCTGGCTCTGGAAGATACTTTAGAATGGGAAATGTTTTGCCTTTGAAATGTACCAGATTACATGTCATTTCAAATAGTGTTCATGGCAAAGATACCCCTGGGACCACCTTACAAGAGCTTTATTTCTTGCCTGCAAATTAGTCAATTCAAAACACTTCTCCTCTCATCTCTGCCTTCAGCTCTTAATACCACACACGCCATTCGTAAAATAGCGGAGAAGAATGAAAAGACCCTGAATAAAATGGTACAATTAAAAAAATAAAACAAAAGACTGTAAAAGCAGGAACAAGATGGGTTTCAGCAGACAAGGGGAAGAATGAAATTTTGGTGCATTTTTGGAGGCATTTCAATAAACGCTTTTTCTTCCGTTTCAGCAGGGGCTCATTGAAACAGCTATGTTTTCCAAGTGCAGGCAGACAGACAATAGCATCTAAATTATTTTTAAGAAAGCACTTATAGCACTAAGCACTCACTAGTACTAAATCCATCTTAGAGGAGAAGGGTGGAGGAAGAAGAAAGGTCAACAAATGTATCAAGTTCTTTGTGTAATGCCTCACTGACATTTTCCAACTCCCTCAGCTGGCTTTTATTTTTTTATTTTTTATTTTTCAGAATGCTGGTAAAATGCAGTAAAGGATTTAAGGTTATCGTCTGTCTCTCTCTAACTTCTGACATCTCTTTATAACAAGAAAGAGTCACAGCCAACTGTAACAGGAGGGCAACACAATGAATCCTGGTAAGACAGGGAAGGGGGGAGGTTCAACTTTGCTGCCCCTTTGCCCCTATTTCTTCCTCACAGAACAGAAGTGCCATCTGTTACTGGTCCTAACATGCATGCATTTGATTTCCATTCAGTAATAACTATCACAGGAAAAAGATTATCAAGTGATCTAAAGCTCTATCAGCATTAGCAAATCTTCCCATCCAGTGTTTTGTTTGCACTTCCAAAGATCTTGCGGATGAAATGGATATGGGCAAGTGTCTTAATTGCCTAGAATTATTCTGTTCTCTGGTAGAGGACCATATGGTCAAGGTGCGGATCATGACCAGACTGAGGATATTTAGGTGCTTAGGTCAGAAAGAGATTTAGGAAAATCAAACAAGAGGACTGATGTTTAGATTCTCCAATCTGAATTCGCTACAGTCTTTATTACTTGGTGTTGTAATACATCATCATAGTAGCCCAAAATCAAATCATAGCATGTTGTGTGAGGCTAGACAGTATTAAAGTATAAGCCTGTTTTAAAGCAATCTGTAAAAATGTTTCTTAGGTTTCAGTCAAATTTGTCACATTCACAAGTAAAAATCCCAACACCACCAAACACCTTCCAGTCCAGCAAACTCAGTTTAAGATTGTGCTAGTTTTGACTGGGGTAGATTTTCTGGGTTAATTTTCTTCATAGCAACTAGAATGGGGCTGTGTTCTGGATTTGTGTTGATAATTGAGAGATGTTTTAATTATTGCCGAGCAGTGCTCACACAGAGTCAAGGCCTTTTCTGCTCCTCATACTGTTCCACCAGTGAGGAGGCTGGGGGTGCACAAAAAGTTGAGAGGACACCAGCTGGGGCAGTTGACCCCGAGTGACCAAAGGGGTATTCCCTGCCATATGGCATCATGCTCTGTGTATAAACTAGAAATGGAAGTTGGCTGGGGACTGACTGGGCACTGGTTTGTTGGTGGTGAGCAATTGGTTTTCATTGGCATCACTTTTTCTTGGGTATCATTTCTCTCTTTTTTTCGTATTGTTATGGATCCCTCAGCTATGCCCCATTTTGTCTGATGCCTTATAGTTGAAAGAAATGGGGTGCATCAGCAGGTGTCTGCAAAGGAAAGGTGCCTACAGTGTGTTGTTTGCAAAGCAGAGTAATGATTAAACAATTGATGCAGTGGGATTTCTCTGTCAGAGCCCTTCACGTGTTTCAGTGCTCTTTCCTCTTGCTGTCTATACCCGATTGTTTTAGCAGTCTCTCATTTCTTCAGCTTCACATCTTTTACCCCTTTGCTCTTGCTGTCTGTACACCTTGTTACTTAAAACACTTTATGACCAGATATTGGCCACCTTGTCAGATGCCAGCTTTCTTCCCAAAGACTGGGGAATGACCTCAAACATGGGAGATGCATGGCCAGTGCTGTTTTAATGTAAATAAACTTGTAAAATGGTTCAAGAGGAAAAAGCCAAGAAAATGACTAGCAAGTAGCTTGTGCTTTAGACTAGCTTAATTTGCTCAAGTCAAATCTGAAGCTGATCTGTCTGGCAAACCTACTGATGTCTACATTGTCAAAATACGTGAGACAACATTTCATTTCTCCAAATTTCCATTAATTTCATTGCCTTATTTTCTTTCTTTTCCTCCTACACCAGGATGACATTTTTGAAGTGTACTTTTAAGAGCATAATTTGATCAAATGATCCAAGGGAACTCCCTATAGATATCCATGATTTAATGCTAGATCTGTTCTAAAGGTTAGCATGCCTGACAATGGCAATTGGTTTAACCCCAGTTAATTTTTAAATAATTAATATAGAGTGTTTTTTCTGAGCAGAACTGTATCTTGCTTACACAGCTCAATCAGAAATACATCAAACAAAGGCAAGGCCCAGCCATGTGTGGTGGTGAGCATTCTGAGCATCCCAACCTCAACCAGAGCAGGTCTTTGTCACCTTGCTGAAGTCAGTCACTGCACGTGTCCTCGTGCGAGATGTTTGTAGATGACTTTGAGATGACCTTGAGGATACTGGGCAAGAATTCACTGGTTGACTGATTTATGTTTCAGTATAGTAGATATTCCGTGCTCTGAAAACAAGTAGGGTCAGCATCTGAATCTGAATTTGTCCTCCCTTTCTCTTCTCCGCTTGGAATTTTACTTTCTTTTATCAGATCAATATTTTCATCCTAGTCCGGGTTCACATCCATGTAGGCTTTGGGCTCCTCTGTTCTGTACCTGTTTGTCACTCTTTTCAGAGGGAAGAAGGAAACTCCTGGTATGGGTGCAGAACTTAGAAGAGATCTGTGCCGAATAAGAGCGAGAACACAGCTGCACAAGACTCAGCATACTTCTCACAGATGAAATGCAGTGAAGGAAAAGATGACACTTTAAGCTAAATGAGAGATCATTATATAGCACTCTTTCCATTCAGCTCATTCTAGGAGGAATATATACATGTGGCAGCAGCACTCAGGACATGAAGAGCTACTTTGAAAGTTGGTGCGTTTCCCAGTGTTTGAGATGAAGATGGACAGTAGAGAGTGAGAAAATTGGCTGTCCCTGCAGAGGTGCCCCCAGCCACAGCAAGGTTTGTGAAGCTGTCGTGCTTTTCTGTCCTTAACGAAAAAGCAGCCTGGACTGGTTCAGAGCAAATGCAGTTTGTAGGAAGCATTTCAGACTGATGTTCTTCCCCGAGGAGGGAGTTCTCTGGGGGCCTGGCAGAGCCAGCTGGCAGCATGAACAGCTCAAGCTACAGCAAGGAGACCCAAGCAGAACTACACAAACTTTTCCATATTCCCTTGTACTGTGCTGAATCGGGAAGGCATGCAAGGCAAACCTGAAAATCTTAAGGCACAGGACTGCTCTGTGGGCTGCTGGGCCACACACAGAGCTGTACATACACAGAGTGGTAAATGGGAGCTCGTGCAGGGTTCGTGCTGTACTGGGAGAGCTAACTGGGCTGTGAAAGTAAGCTTTACCTTTAAAACAGACCGAGGTAAATGACAGCTGAGGATGTTGCACAGGCACTTGGGTTCTTTACACTTGGCCTCATGTTCTCAGAAGGTTTTGCTCACTGCACTGCCCTGTGAAATACAGCAGTAAAAGCCTGTGACCAGAGGGAAAGTGGTAAGCCAGTGGTAGCACTAGATTAAAACAGCAGCACGCAAACACGCTGACCTCTTCCTGAGTGGTAACCTTGAGTGAGAGCTAATTCACTGGATTGATTTTATTCAGCTTGTCCATGAGAAAATAGAGCACAGCAGCATTGACTGCAACTGGCCAAAAGTGCATACGAGCTTCAGTGATCCTTATAGTGCTTGTTTCAGCTTCCAGGTCCTTAAAGATGGTGGTGATGTTATAATGTGCTATTGCACTCAAAGTCTTTGGTTTGGCAAAAATGTACTGGCAAAAGGCACAGAATATAAATGAATCTAAGAATTTATTGTTAGTCCAATTAATGTTTTAAACAGTCTAATAGTCAAAATTACTTAATGAATACGGGAAGACCTCATCAAAAATAGAGTTTAAATTGCTACACTAAAAATTCCCTCTTCTCTGGTGTTGTGCTTACTCCTCCAGTTCTCCTTTGGGTCTTAAGATTGGCATTCCTTAAAAGGAATGGTGTTATCACCAGAATTAGTGTGATGCTCATGGGAGAGGGATGTCTTCCTTCTCAGCCTGGTGTCTGCTTGGATTTAGTTTTATATGTTTTCTTAACATTATCATCTAACTATGATTAAATGGCTGATTTGTGTCAAATGTGTCTGCACTCTTCCCCACAGCTGACTCTAGAGTTGTAGGCAGTTCAGTTTACAATGAATAACCATTTGTTATTACCCTAAACTAGAGTTAAACAGATCTAGTCAAGAGTGCCTCAGAGCTGGACAATTGCTATCACAGCTAAACCAAGTTAAAATCTATCTAGGCCCAGAAAAACCCAGAGCATTGCCAAGTCCCTACACTGTCATGTCAATACAAACCTTGCTGCTTTTTACTAATAATGGCAAAATCACATTTTTTGGGCTATAAAGTCACTTTGAATAGTCTGTGAATGCAGTGCAAGGATTTGCAAACCCTGCTATGACTGCAGAGTCATGAATGAGCAGCAGAACTTGGAAATATTCACGCTTTCCTAACTCCTCTTGAATTAGAGTAATTCAAAGTCTGATTGACTTGTATTTCTTCATTGCCATCAGGAGGCCAGCTAACAAAAAGTATTTGATTTTCATTGCCAATATAATTTGCCCAATCAGCAGGAATACTGTGATTATTAAGCTGAGAGCTATAGTTTGTAGTGCTAAGTTAAAAATTCTTGTAGCTGCAGGAGACCATAGTGTAACCTGATAAAGGTATAGGATAATTAAGAAATGTGCTTGAATCTAAGACACATCAGACATACACAGACAAGCACTGTCAGGCAGGTTTTACATGAGGTGGTTCACAATAATTTCTGAAACTGGATCTGTACACAAACACAACTAGATCTCATATATATGATTAGAGATAGATTAGAAACAGAATGAGAGATGTCATAGTCACATCTGTTCAACTTTTGAGCTAAGTAATCATCTGAAGACTGGAAACTAATATCTTCACATCTCTATTAAATGCTTCAATGCTATTTGTCGGCATTCTTCTGAAAAGACTCACTGAATATTCTATTTTCTTTGGCAGACTGTGTTCACAGATGCACATCTTTAATAACAGAAGCACTTGTTATACACTTCCAAAATTATCTGATCAGCTTCCTACAAACAAGAACTTTTCCATCAACTTGATACATGACTGTATTTTACATATATGCAGTTTTCACCATGTACAATATTCAAGATGCTTTAAAATACCTCCCATACAATTGTACATAAATGTTACATTGTTTTAAAAAATGTGATTTTTCTGTGGCAAAAAAACCCCCACCCTGTTGATCCATCTTTTATGTTTTATAAGCACTCAGAATTTCAACTGTACTTGTAAATATATGTATATTTTAATGTTACAGGTATCGATATTAATATCTAGGTGATCTCTTAAGTGCAGTTACTCTCAAGGAGAGGACACACAGACCTTGTCATCTGGAGATGAGAGAGCCACAACCTTCCAGGGATCATCTGCCAGTATTTCACCACCCTCATGGTAAATAATTTTTCCTAATCCCTGGTCAGAATTTCTCTTGGTCTGACTTCTGCAGGTTGCCTCTTTCCTGTCCTTGTGCACATCTAGGAAAAACCTGTCTCTGTCTTCTTTGTCGCCTCTTGTGAAGTATTTCCAGATAGCAGTAGCTCCCCCTGCCCTCTTGGCCTTTTCAAGACTGAAGAACTACAGTGCCCTCAGCCTCTCCTCACAGGTTTCCTGCTATAGCCTCCACTGGACTAGTGCCAGTAGGTTAATGTCTTTCTTGTACTGTAGGAGATGCAGTAATTAAATTAAAATTTTTCTTTTATACCATCTATTTTTTGTTCATACACTTACTGATAGACCCTTTATGTCTTCTACAGCTGTACCTTCTTTTTGAGTTTTGTCCTGTTTGGTTTACTTGGATGTGCTTCTACTTCAGCTTTCAGTTTTGTTCCTCTGAAGTCCAAATTTCTCCTTGCGCTGCCAGTTCTTTGGTTACCTCCCTTGCCACTAACTAGACAACCCATGTTTCAGCATCTTATAGGCTTTCCAAATGACACCCCTCCCCTCCCCCCCCTTTTTTCTCTTTTCTATTTGCAAAATCTTGTTCTACTTCCTGGATACATCTACAAGAAGCTGGAACCCAAGGGTATGGTCCCCTCTGAAGAGCTGGTTAACACACTGCCCTTGGACCAACAAAGTTTAGGACAGAGAATACCTAGAGGAGAGGATCCAGGGTTTTAAAATGACAAGAGTAGGAAAGCTCTTATGAGTTTGACTCTGTAAAATTTCTGACAGCATTTGGCTCTGCTGTGCTGCTGTATGGAGTGCTTCTGAGTTTTCATCTGCAAGTCACTGAGAATAGAGGATACTCAGGACTTAGAAGAAATTATTCTCCCTTTTGAAGGATCAAGCTCTTGAAGAACCCCCACTGTTAGGAATATGACCTCTTCAGGTACTTAAAATTACTTAATTAGCATTATAAACATTAGAAAGAACAAGATAATTCTAGCAAAGGTAATAGAGCTGTAATTGCAGGTGTTACAGAATTTAGTACAAAAGATGGGTGTTTCCAATATTTGTTTTAAAGTGTTTTAAAAGGCTATATAAAGAAGGGGAAGCAAGCAAGCTATCAGGTAGTGGGTTTTTTCTCCTCTATGTTTTTGTGAACTAAGATTGGAGGGAACACGTAACAAGCATCTTGCTATTAAATCTGCCCATGACAAATAGTGCAGCTGCATGTAGTGTGCAAGAACATCTGTAGAATCATGACACATGCAGAATTCCCCCACACTGAGAGTGTGACACTATACTGAAAACAATTCAGTTGTAGAAGCAATATAAATACATTTTATATAATTTTTCTCCACCTTCTCCTCCCCCTTATCTTTTGAATCATGTTAACTACAGGATTCTGTCACTTCTTCACAGGATCAGTAAAAAAGTATAAAAGTGACTAAGCATTTCAGAATTATCCTCTTCTTTCATTAGCAGCATTTCTTATCTGAAGAAACACAAAAGAAAGAATAAGCAGTGGCAGAAATGCACTAGACAGACATCAGAGCTTACTTCAAATGGAACTTGACATGGTTTGCAGATACAATTTAACTCTTGAGAAATCAAAGAGTGATCTTCGGTGTCAGCATCTTGTGTGGTTGTTCAGTTCAACTTGAGCAGTCGGATTGCTGCCAGTCTTTACTTCACTCATGTAAATGACAGCACAAAGTACTGTGATAGGTGATAGCAAAAAGTGCTGTGGAAAAAGATTTCTAAAATCTATAGATTTCTAAAGTAAGGGGAATCTCCTTGCCTGGGATTTCGTGAGTTCCCACAGTTTACCATTCAAATGCAGCTACCGTAGAACTTGGTAGATGACCCTTCAAGCTCCACATGGTCATAAAGAAGGAACTGTGCCTTTTTCAAAATCCTTTAAGGCTTTTCCCAAAAATTATTTTAACAAAATATTTGCTTCCTTCTTCTAAATGTTCTATTGTTTGCTCTCTGAAATAGTTTCTCTGCAATCTTTAGATTTTGAAAGTAAGAAATTTTGTAATTGCAATGCAAACACTGGTTTTTGTAATGTCTGAGGTTGTCTAAAGACTATGTAATGATAATACCATGACAAGGCAAACACATGCACGTTATGAACACCTGGATCATCATCAGCTTGTTTCTTTGAAACATCTTACTTTCAGTCATGAGGACAGCTCAGGCCTGATAACTATGTGAAGCTCCGAGGTAATTTCCAGGTTTTTTTATGCAGACTGCAAGGCAAGCATGAAGCTACAAGAGCCAGCTGTCTTGGTCATAATTTTCAACTCCTCACCCATTAAATTCCTGCAACCCAACTGCAAAAACACTACGCTTATGACATATTCCCGTAAGGATTTTATTGACAGCATACATTTTTAGTTTACTTGCTGATACTCTTTGGTCAAGTCCTTTGAACTCTTGCTTCCTGCACCACCTGAAAAAGCCTTGTTTCCCTATTTCAGAGAAAAGTACTGTCCATAAATGAGAAGGGTTTTAAAGCACTCTGATGACTGGAAAGTATGCAAGTACAACTGATATCACCTGATGACATTTGCTTACTAGTAAGGGTATCTTAATCTAATCTCTTAATTAAATTAGATATGATTCCTCATTTAATAATACAATGATTTTTAACATCCACTTCCTGGTTTGCACGTCCAGTAACTGCTTGCACAAGGTACACAGTCATGTGCATCAGCATAGCAGAAAGGAACAGCATGCATCCTGCAGAGCTGGAAAATGCTTTTATTAACTTTTCTGTATCTGCAACTTTCTCATGGAGAGGGGCACATCCAGTGGCCAGCTGTAACTGCAGTCAGCTGTGGCCACTCCAAGCTAGAAATGAGTGTCTGAGCATCCTGCTCACCAATCCTTCCGCTGCAGTGCCTCTGTTCTGGCTGGTCTCTTGGGTAAGTGCTTCAACAGCTCCTTGTAGTCTTGGGCTCCAGTTAATAATATAAACAGTGTCACAATTTTTAACAAGTTAGCACTATAAGGAGTTGTGGAAAAATGTACCAGGGAAAGCTACATTTATATGATATGCAAAATGGAGCACTAGAATTCCCCTCTTGCAGACTTTACTTGAAATAAATTAAAGACTTTTGCGGTGATTTTAAAAGTTTTATTTTGTTTTCCTCATGATGAAGATGCAGTGATTCTTGGAGGGAAAACACATACACATGGATATATTCACTGTGGATAAGTGAATTGAAAAATAAAGATTATGAAATAAATACTGTTAGTTTGGTTTAGACCCAGAGGAGCGAAATTCAGCATCAAAATTATTAATAGTATAGCTGATCTAATTCTTTTAGTTTTTTTTCTTTGCTTGTATTTCTGCTGCTGTGTCTTGTTGTTTACAGCTTCTCAGCCAGAAGAATATCCCAAAGCAAATTACTGTCAGAAGCTAAAAAAAGTACCCATAATTCATCCTAAAGCACTGTCAACTTAATTTTAAAGTAATTTTTCTGCTTTGTGAGTCCAGGCTGAAGTGGTAAGTTTGCAAATACATAAATCAAACCATAGGAAATAAAGGAAATACATACCTCTGTTTAAAATATTCCGTTTTCCTAAAACTTCATTGTAAGCATAGTTTTTATTAATTAAAACTTCAATTACTAGAAAGAGAAGAAAGAAACAAAATTGTGAACTGTATTCTGTACAACTGTACACATCTCTGTTGTGACTCCAGAGCCATCTCCTGGGCTATAGAGAAGTTTTTCTAGATTTATAATAGCAGAAAATAATTTAGATTATGTATTCCTCTGAGCACAGTGAGGAGCACATGTGTGTGCTTGTGGATTAGGCTGAGCCTGTTGAGGCCTGGGCCTGTAAAAGGCACACTGTCCTGTGAGGTCTCCTGCGTTTGCAAGTGCTGTTCTGGGGCCCTGTGCAGGTGTACAGACACTCACAAAATGTCCTCAGTTTCCAAATGGTTCCAAACTGACCTCACACATCTGGAGTAACAGCAAAGCTGATTCAAGTTCTTTAGCTGTAAGAGACACATTAGAGAGCAGGTGTGGAAGCCTTCTGTGGAGAATCCCTGAAAATCGGGTGAAACCCATGTCCCTGACTGCAAGAACAGCAGCCTGGCAGTGAGTGTGAGCATGGTCTTGTTTGTGCTCTTCTGCACACTGGGGGAAATCGTGCAGAATTCCTGGTCCCAGGAATCAGTTTATCACCACAGAAGGAGCAGAGCCCCAGTGTGTGCTCCAGCTCAGAACTGCCACCAGCAGCTACTGAATAGCAGCCACGTTCTGAATCTCAACACACCATGAAAATCCTCCTTTAATCAAATACTCCCGGGGGAGCAAGAAATTCAAGATGCACTTCCAGCCTGGGCTGGTGCACACCACTGGGTCAATACTTGGCATAAAGAGCTTTTTGCTTGTTGATGCGGCCTGGGGGTTGGGGGACACGACAAGCAAAACCAACAGACAGCACATGAGGTAACATGAGAACATGAGGGCAGCAACAAAGAAGAGGCAAAGGTACAGGACTGAGTGGGACACTGTGGTGGCTGGATTAGAAAGCATTTTGCTTCTCAGCTTGAACTGTTTAATTAGGGAATTTCACAGCAATTTTGACTAAGCTTAACGAGTAACAAATTCAGTGCTCTGGCTCACAAAATTCTTTCTTGCAGTATAAATAAGCTGCAAAGCTCGGAGCCGGAGGAATTCAGTGCCTTAACAGCACTTTCTCTCCAGCCTGCGCTGTAGGTAAGTGCTGTCCTATGGCAACCTTTTTGGGATCAAGTGATTTAGAGAGCTTAGACAAGGCTGGGGTTCAGGATCCCTATATTCAGACACAATCCTGAGTAGCAGAGGCTGTGAGGAAATATTTTCTGACATTTACTAGAGGGGCAGGGGAGGGAAGGGAGGACTTGGCTCTAGGAGAGATAGTAGGTACAGCTAAACTAGAAGGAGGGGAAGGGCTCAGGAATATAATGAGGAGGTGGGGGAAATGACACTGGAATAAAAGGGTGAGTATATGAGATACACACTCATCCTGGCCTGCCTCTGTTCAAAGCACTCCCTCCAAGGGTGGGTACAAGACTTGAATAGAGGGGATGGATGTCAAAATATTTCCATAAGGAATATAGTGCAATAAATCAGAGAAAAAGGGCAGAATGGAGGCAAGGAGCAAACGGTGGGAGAATTATTTTAGTTCTAAGTGAATGATTATGTCTCCTGAGTGATTACACATCAGGATGGTGGTGTGTTGGGGAAGATTGTTCAGCTAGATAGGAAGGAGTACTCACAGTCATTGAACTGTAGTACATGCAAGGGTGCAAATAAGATAAGAAAAACAGACAAGGAAAAATCCTTGTCCAGCTGGAGTCAACATGTCTTGGGCACTGCAATCCTTGGGAGTTAATGTAACTATCATACAGGTGTAGGAAGAGTTTTCAGAGGAAGCTACTTGGAATACTTGTAGAACATAATCAGAGAGAGAGCTGACTATTAAAAATACCCTGAATGTAACTTGCAAGTACTGGGTTAAGTACAAGATCAATAATGTCTTCCAAGTTTCTGCCAGAACAGGACCACCAGCAAGAAATACCTGCAATATGACACACACCTGTAGAGTAATCCCAGTATGGGGCTGGTGAAGGACAAGAGATTACAATGCCAGTATATGGTATCCCATTCATTATACTGGGATGAATGGAAAGTAGGAAAGGGCTTGAGCGGAGTTGTTATGGTTGCTGGGGCATGAACACCTTGGGCAACATCAGCCATTCAGAAGAGAGTTGCCGTGTTTCCTTCGTAGCTCTGTGTCAGTTTTTACTCTCACTAGCACTTGCCCGTTTTTGACTCGAATAGAAAACTTACATATTTGAAACGGAAGTGACTTTTATCCAGTTGTTCCCCAGTGCTGAGGTTTGATCTTATGCCAGTGATGACTGTAAATATAAGACCAAGGACTTTTTATGTGGCCATAGTATTGCCAAGCACTGCTGTCACTTTTCTATTTAGCAATTGTTGTAGTATCCATCCACTCACTGACCAGATCAAGACCTTTTGTTCCTGGAATAGGGACCTGGAATAATAAAGGTTAAGTTTTAAATTTTAAATTTTAAATTACAGAAGCTGGTATGTCTCAGAATTCACCCACTTGTTTTTTTTGTGAAAAAAGCAACATCCCTGGGGAAAAATTGATTTGTCCTTACTACACCCAAAAGTCAAGGGATAAAAAAAGATGAGGATTCCTGCACTGAATCCAACAGTCCTTATTTGGCCTCCAAGAGGTTACTGGGAACTTACTACTGGGGAATTTCTGAACTCATCTTTGCTCCATGTGGAGCAAGGTCAGCAATTACTATGCAAACCATTGCCAGTTATTCTTTCAGATGTTTAAAATTACAGTTATATTGCTTTATTTATATACTTGCATTTTATTTCCAGGTCTTTTGTGAGAACATGGAGCTTCATGTCACAGCTCCTCTTTTCCATGGGTTAAGGGAGACTGTTCTAACACTCTCAGCTTCTGCTGCCCAGGTAGCTTCTGGTGAAGCAGTCCTTTGGTACCGTGGAGGGTCAGTCACACAGGGCTGGTTGGATTATGTGCCACCTGTTATGTCCACAGGTATGTGAGAATATAGCAAAGAAAAGAGAATAGCAAAGCTTTAGGGGTTTGCTGTCCCTAACAGTCAGTGTAGTAAGTTGGAACAAACTGCAAAAACCCCAAGTTACTTTCCTCAGCAGTTCAGTGTTCAGGGAGACCCAGAGCACAGGGAGAGTTGCTGCCCTTACCCAGACACCATTCCCCCCTTCCCCAGACTGGCTTTCTGGCCAAAGTTAATGATTCATAAGATTCTGCACTGATTTCACTGTGAGCTTCCACATTTGCATAAGTAAAAGCTTCTGCAGCTTCTGTAGGGAGATTCTTAGTGAAATTGCAGCACGAAACATTGATATTATGTAATTATGGTAGTTCATCTTAACTTAAATGAAATTGTTACTTTAAACTTGCTCTAAGTGGCTCACAATGTAACTTTTGTATGACACACCTACAAAACAAATGAGTTAATCACAATATGTGTCATTTTTAATTTTTCATTTTTCTTTCAGTCATTCTCTCTTTGTAATTAGCATGAAGACTACCCTTCAGTCAAAACTAGCCACCTGGAAAGTTTCAGCTTGTAATATGCAGCTTTTTTTGTGAATTATGAATGTGCAAAAAAGAGACCTTTCTCCTTACACCCACTTCCTTGCATAATTCAAATATGAATGAATGAATTTTATTCAGGCTTGCCAAAAAAATCATATTTCAGCTGATAACAAGCATGAAAAATTTCAGATGAACGGGATTTTTTTTTTTTTAAAGAATATTCTGAGCATGGGAGAACAGCAGGTTAAGACAGAAGTCTCAGTGCAGCCTTAACTATAACAATTGCTATCAAGCAAATACTATATCCAAGCACTAAATCTTGCTTTGTGCTGCCCTGGTGCACAGTAGCAGGGACAGAGTAGAGTAATAAAAGCTGGTCCCCTTATGCAAACAGCAGGGCACAGCACTTGACAGAATACAAGAAGAAGGTGAGCCTGCCTGCTGTTCTGGCTTGCTAACCATATTCCCAGGGTCTGTGGGTTAGTTGTTGGCTCCAGTCAGATAGCAAAAAGTACTTCAAACACTGAGAAAGGGAATGTTTTGGCCCTTTCCAGAAGAACATTTTACCAATTCCTTGCCTCCAAATATAGTGTTCTATTAAATCAAGTATTTGAAGGAATTCATATCAGCAACATGATAGTTTAACAGGTCAAAAAGGGCATGGAATCAGTGCCAGGTTTTCTTCTGATAACTGTATTTAAAATTATATATATCTGTGAAGAAGGTATTATCTGCGCAAAGCAGAATAAGATTTGGGCTCATGCCAGTACCACTTTGAAAATAAACTATCACAGTGAGGAAAAGTTACCATCTGGAACATTTCTGCATCATATTTTCTCTTGTTCCTAATAAAGCTTTGATGGTAAGTCCAGCTCTCCTTTTCTACTCTGAAAACAGGATTAAAACTCCCATTCATTTACTATGGGTTTATTAAAAAAATACACATTACAGTGGCTAAACAGTAGTGAATGCTAAAGTATAACCTTGCAGATTCATAGATCCACATTGATTAGAGGAGCAACTGAGAGGATTTGCAAGTGGCAAGCCTGGACATAAAAAAATCCCCTTCCAGTCTGATATGAGTTAACTGTTGCAAGTTGAGCTTGGCAGCAAGTGACCAAAATTGAGTTGTCAGCATCCTCCTGCATAGTGGAAGAAGTTGTTGCTTTCTTGTGCAGATGCAAGAGTTTCTGTGGGAAAACAGAACATAATCACGGTGCTGAATGTCTCTGTGGATTGGTAATGTCTCTAATACATAGATCACTTGTGCAAATTCAGTCCCAGCTGGATGGGAAATTATTGAAAATGGTTGTTGTTTGATTGATATAAAATGAGTTGTCAGCTTGATTCAATGCCTTCAGGGCAGATGTCCACAGCATTATTGGCACCTGTCAGAAGCAAAGAATTCCTTGGTAAAGAGTAACAACTACTCATGTAACCATCCAAAACAGTCCTTGTGTGCCAGGACTCAGAGAAGAAGGCAAGAAAAAATAATTTTTACTTCTGGCCAGGATCTTTTATGCCATAAAGTCAATTAGAGGTTTAACATGACACTTGGTGCAAGCTTTTCCCTGCGTTCCTGGCTAGACACTATCAGCTCTTCTGCTGTTTGGTCAACACTTTCCCTAGGAATTAGAAGAAAACTCACACATTTGGTTACTTATTGTCGTGGTAAAGGTATATTTCTTTATTTTAAATAAAGAAATTTGTACATGTTTGCTTATAAGAATACTGCGAATAATTTTATTTTTATATTTCTTGAGAAATTCTCCTTACGACAATACAACTATAGAAATAAGAGAGTGTCTTCTCAGCAAAAAATAAGACAAAGAAACAGCCAGGACTGACAGTACAGCAGTGTCAGTATTACACTGTTTGCTAATAGTAAACAGTGACCTATTGTTTACCACAGAGCAGATTAAAACAGATTTTTTCCTGTAAGGCACTATATAGCTGTCCTATGTTTATTACTGCCTTTGACCAAGTGTGGTACAGTTAACAACAGGAATGAATTCTACTTCCCATCACCAATCTGTTGAGCTGGCCACCTTCTTTGTGGGGCTGGTGCTTTGGGAGGTTCTAGCTGAAGGACTTTCCATTAAAACTCATTTTACTGTCTTCATCTAGCGCATGGCTCAACTTTCCTTCTTTCCTTTCATCTCTGTTTCCTCCTTTAGATTATTTTTCATTATGCCTCTCCCCCCAGCATACCCACACTTTGCCTTTCATCTCTCTACGTATGCTATTCCAGCACTTGTCAGGCCCAGCAGGAGGCACATGGGAGAACCAAACAATATGATATGTTAGGTGGAAGAAAATATTGGAACAATCATTTATTGTCACACTTTAAAGAGGTCTGCTATGTTATTTATTTTATTATTCTGTATTAGGTACATGGTTTAGTTTTACAGGCATTATTAATCACTAAAATACATTACACTTTCAGCCAGGATGTTAACGTTTTAAATGCATTCATCTTGCTTCTTTAAACAGAAACAATGGGCCTTCTGCACTGCCCTCCCTCCCCTTTAGTCAATAAATCCTTTCTATTGATTCAGGAAATAACTCTTAAACCCTGTTTTATATTTTAAGTTCCACTAGCCACACTCAGCCATATAATTTTGCTTAATAACAAATGGATCTTCTATTTTTGCTGTTTACTATGTGTTTGGTTATCAAACAGCTTGAAAGTATTGGGTAGAAGAGGAAAAAACCTACAGTGGCAGTGAGCCACCACAAGAGATTTCCTAAATGAATATTGCAATAAAATAAAGTATCTGTAAAAAGTGTATGAGTGTATGTGTGTATAAAAAGCAGTCTCATCAGTAGATGAATGATAAATGAAAAATCCATCAGTGAGTATGGATTCCCTTGAGCCAGCCTGGATCAACAGACAATATGGATTTTTGATAATTCATGGCTTTGCCATTATTTATTCTCTCCTGAAATACTCATTGCAAATCTCAGAAAGATAATTAGAGAATTATCATATTGCTTAACTAAGTAGTGCAAATTGTATTAGATTCTATGTATCCCAACCCTGGGCAGAATCATTAGTGTTGTTTAATTGTTACAAATATAGTCATCGCATTTTAATAAATTGCCTTCATTGTCAATATCCACAATTGACTACTTCTCTTAATGCTCGTGGATAGGTTAGTTACCAGGTAATCTTACAGTTAATATATACCACAATGAAGCAAAAATGTAAGAAAATGCAAAGGTCAAAACCATGTTTCTATTATGAAAAAAATGAATGATAATGACATAATTTTTTCAGCTCATCAGGTTCTTTGCTAAGTGCCTCTGTTATTGCCAGATCAGTAGTGTATAACAAAGAAGTGCTTTCTGTAGGCTGCTTCATTAGCCTGCCCTGTAGGACCTCACCTCAGACCTTTCACTAATCTGTTGGCCAGCTCAATAGCCTTGTTAGTTCTATTCACTTCTTCCTGGCAGCGGATTTTCTCAGCTGTAGCTCTCTCAAAGGCAGTGGTTAAGGCAGCCAGGATTGTGTCTAGTTCCTTCAAATAAAAACAGTAACAAACAACTTTGGACATTGTAAGAACACATAAAAATATTTCTGCTATCCCATTTTATATTGCTGAAAGTTAAATTACACAGTGCAAGAAAGGTGTAAACATTAACTGCACTGAGAATTTTGTTTAGGTAGCGGTCCAAAGGTGGATTCAGGAAAACCTGGGGAAAATGGGGCTGGTGTTCTGATTTCCCCCAGTTGTTCAGAACAGCCTTCAAAACAAAATTGCAAACTTGATCTTATATCAGTGAAAAAAGAATGTCCTCCCTGAGGATTCTGAAATGAAATGAAATGAAATATATTTATTATTACAGCTGTATATCCTCTATAGGAGATCCAAAACTTGAAAAGACAGCTGTTTGGAAACCAAAGAAAACAGAAGGGTTTAAAGATGATAGATAAAATACTTGGAAATGCACAAGTCGGTGTCCTTTGCTGACTTTCAGTTAGATTATGCTTCGCAGTGCACAAACTGTTCTGAAAACAGCCTGCAATCCCCAGCCACCTTAGATTTGGGAGCAAGCAGCTCAGTGTCTGGTACATCAAAGCATTTAAGCACACAAACAGTCCCACTAGGTCAAAGCCTTGGTTATTCCCTGAGGGAGGAGCAGAAGATAATTCAGCATGGATGAATGAGCATGAAGAGGAGGCAAGAATGACGTGCAACTCCAGAGAGTCACGGGCAGAGCACCCAAATGACTCTGAGTGCAGAGGATGAACTGGCTGGGGAGCTGATAAAGGAAAGGTCAGAAGGGTGCTATAAGGCCCCAGCACAGCGAGGCACTCCAGAACTGGTGTCACTGGGCGGACATGAACAGAGCCACTGGCTGGAGCTGGGGCCATCCGAGCAGCTGCAGAAATGATTCCCTCCAGCAGCAAATACGTATTCCCTTCATCAGGGCAAACGTGTATCCATGCAGCTCTACTGAACTCCCTAGTATTCCCCAGGGAAAGTCAGAGCTGAGCATGACTCCTGGGAGAGGGCTGTAGTTTATCCCTACTGTGCTCCTGACAAGCTCTGTGCACCTTGGGGCAGGCCGAGAGGTGCCCCTGGGAATCTCCCTAGAGAAATGCTGAAGGAATGCCTCAAGTCTTCCTGCCTTGAGGCCACCATGAGGCAGAACCTGTGTATGACAGGACATTGAAAAGACAGCTAGTTGTTTTATTGGGAAGGTTTGGAGAAATTTGGAGTAAATTACAGCACAAGCATTTCTAAATGGGGCCCAAAGGCACCCTTTAAGGAAGGGCCCAGCAGTTTTGCAGCACCCACGCTGAGCCTAAAGGGGCTCAGGAGTGGGCAGAGTGGGGACAGGTTACCTCCTGCTGCCGTGTGCCCCACGCGAGGAGTGCGCCGGCAGCACCCGTGTTAGAAACATGTCCTGTTGGCCAGGCTGAAGCACGCTGACCGAATCCTGCCTCTCCTTCCTGCACAGGGAAGATCCAGGCACTGACTGAGAACTCGCCATGCATGAAGGAAAGCACCTGCTGTGGTTCCAAGGCATATTATGTGGCTGCAGAGGCTGGGGATGTGATCCCATCATTTACCTGGAACTTAAAAATGTTAGCGAGTGATAAATTATACTGACAAATACCTTTGCCAGTATTACAATAAATCATGTAGGAAATACCTCTGACAGAGGAAGGTATTACAAATAATTGAACTAGAGAGGCTTCTAAAACGACCAAAAAAGTATTTTTCAATACATCTAGTGGTCCTGACTCTAAAGTTCATGTCTTTGAGCCTTCCAGCTTTTCCCGAGATTTCTGTCTTCCACTGCAGTGCACTCCTACAAAGCTTGTTGCTTGATATGTACATACATTGCCTAAACAGAAATGAAGCATGCCGAATGGATAGCAATAGGTCTGTCTGCAGGTGAGATCAAGGACCAGCACTTAGGCACTGAAGCTAAGGGGATGCAGAGAGAAAAGAAGTGGAAAAGCTACCTGCTGTTCTGAGCATGGATGCTGCAATACTCATGCAGGGGAGCAGAACTTGCTTGAAGCTTTTTTTTAGAGGTCGTTCAGGAATTAGGAAGGATTTTTTACTGCAGTTTTGGCTCTACTGAGCCAAGCTGAAACACATCGTGTGGTTCTCTGCCCTCAGGCCGTTTAGTGTTTGGCAAACCTTCCTCTAAAAGAAAAAGATTAAAAGGAGGTATTGGAAGCAAAAATTTAAGTGGAAGACAGAGACATAAAAAACCACATTTGTGTACATATATATATGTATGTGTCTGTGTGTGTTTGTGTATATGTATGTATATGTTTATGGTTGAACAACAGAAGAACAATTCCAGTCCATGAAGGTCAAACCCAGAACTTGTGAAAGGTGCCAGAGGCAGTGAAAGTGCTGGCAGGAGCCATACGGGGAACTGGAAGTTGCCAGCTCCTCCATGAATTTTTTCAAGGTTTTATCACATGAAACACTGTGTGCCAGGAAAGGTATGCAGCAGATCACTGTTGGGTACCACTTCTTCCCTCTCATGCTTTTCTACCTCATTTGCAATACGAGCACCCCTTCTCAGTACCTTTACTCATCTGGTAAGTTATCTGTGGTGTGGAACTGATTTGGGCAAGGACAGAGAGGCCAAACTGCAGGTGAATAGCGGAACTGCACAGAATTACTTCCTATTCAAATGGAAGCCCAGAACAATCAGGCCCTTAATGTGTTACAATTCATTTGACTATCCACATTTTTGACTTTCTGTAAATAATGTGCTAAATGGATAAAAGAATATACCATTTTTCCTTCTTTCCTCTGAGTTACTGATAACAAGACAAGTTCCTTCCCTTACAGTTTGTGCATATAAATGTGATTAATGTAAAAAAAAAAAAAAAAAAGGTGCCAAAATCTCTTTATCTTTCTCTCATTTTTTTTAAAGCATTGCCCTTTTCAAAACAAGGGGAAATTCAGTATAGTTTCAGTGCCACAGTGATCAAACAGTGTCACATCACTATGGCAATTGCTGCCCAGGCCAGGAATACAGATCAGCTTTAATTGTGCAACGCCTTATTGCTGGTGCATGTCAATCAGAACCTATGAATTGAGAAAAATTTGCTCTGTTCATTCTGTTAAATGATGTATCCAATTAAACCTGTTAGAATTCATGATCTTCAGTCAAGGTTAAATGAAAGTAGTTACTCCTGTCAGCTAGGTGATTAAATGCTGCCTACATCAGGCACATTTATGTGCAAAATTAAAATTTTGGTATAAAGCATGAATCTTTATGCATGCCAGTTAATTATCTTGCAGTTCCTCCATTTATTAAATGCCCACTGCATTTCTTCTTAATCATCAGCTTCCTTTCAAAACTTATTTCATACACTACATTATACCAAATTTCAGTGTTTAAAATGAAATGCTTTCTCAATGAAAACTTCCTCTTTTCAAGGGTTTGGCTGTTGCTATGTTACTAAAGATGGCCATTAACAGTTTTTGAGTCATTATGCAGAAGGTCTATTCGTGTTGTTTCGCCCGATTCTATGAGAGCGTTATAGGAATCCCTCGAGTTGCTGCTGTGGGGCTGTTCCTCCTCCCCAGAGCTGAGTTCTGCTGCGCATCAGCCAACTTGCGGCAGCAGCAAGGCTGCCACGGCCGTGCTGCCTCTGCCAGCTCGCACAGCACAGGCAGGGCCATGGGGCAGAGCAGCACCAGGGGCTGTGCCCCGCCGGGCTCCCGCTGCCTGCAGCACCGGGGCCAGCAAGGGTCTGCAGCGGGGCCAGCAAGGGTCTGCAGTGGGGCCAGCAAGGGTCTGCAGTGGGGCAGCAAGGGTCTGCAGTGGGGCCAGCAAGGGGCTGCTGCGGC
>VZRV01004979.1:3048580-3180773 GCA_013398115.1 Falcunculus frontatus | reverse complement strand
GGGGCAGCAAGGGTCTGCAGTGGGGCCAGCAAGGGTCTGCAGTGGGGCAGCAAGGGTCTGCAGTGGGGCAGCAAGGGTCTGCAGTGGGGCCAGCAAGGGTCTGCAGCGGGGCCAGCAAGCCCAGGCTGCACCTGCAGGTACCGCAAACACCACAGCCTCCAGGCGGGGCACTGCTGCTGCCCTGCGGTAAGGGCTGGCAGGCTTTCCCTGCCAGCCTTCAGAGCTGTCTCATAATTCCCTTTGGCTTGGCAATCTAATGGGTCCTGTTTGCCCCAGGCAGCTCCCATATTGCAATATCATATTTTAATTAGAAGAAAAATTATGTGTTGCATGCTTGAATTAAATTAAATTGCATATTTATATTTATAAGACACAGTATTGGCAGGATTTAAATGCTATATGAATTGAAGAACCAGAATACAGGTGTATTATAGTGATTTGTAGCTGAAACATTTGCTAGAAATGCACACAAAGCAGAGCAGTACCAAATGCTAATTTAATACCCTAAGACAACATTCTGTGCTCTTGCAAGCACAATTTCCCATATTCCATGTGAGCATTTATCCCCTTTCATTATGAAAAGGTATTAAGAACCTTTGTTACAAACAAGCAACATAAAAAATATGTCATACCACTTCACAACTACTAATGAATAATATCATTTAAAACAGACTGGGAAATAAACTAGTGTAACACATTCTACTCTACTAGTACTATAAATATTCGCAAGGTTGTTATTAAAGATAAATGCACACAGTAATTTTCTACTTGTAGGTTTTACAGGTATAATTTTGAATCATACAATATTTTTTAAAACACATCAGAAGGATGGAAGCCAACAAAAAGACTGACTGGCACTGATTCCTTGTGATCAATAGCTGACGTCTCCATCTGTCTTTGAGGGCCCACATAAATTGTATCGTGGCAGTGTGAACCTTCAAGAGGAGTGATGTGATTAACTTGTTCAGGGTCACAATGGGAGCACTGATCATAAGGATTTTACACCTGTGGCATTGCCGTTCTGCAGCCGCATTTGCAGGATACATCCTGCAGGTGCCAGCGGCTGCCCTGAGGTGCTGCCGGGGGAAAGGAGGGCTTTGGACAGGTCAGCCTCAGCTTCATATTCCTGAGGGGCAGCTCATTTTCTCTTCACTGAGATTCAAAGCTGAGAACCCTGTTTCACCAGCAGGTGAAGTTATGAATGTCACACACAGATCCGTGCCCAACCTGAGAGCCTTCCTGGGAAAGCCTGGTGCAATTGCAGCAGAGACTGCTCCAATCTGCCCTTCCCAGACCACAATAGCCTCCACTCCAGGCCTTGGAAAGCAGACAAAAAGACCCCTCCTCTGCTGCTCCCCTAGAGCTACAAATAATGGACTTCTCTTTCTTGGCAGCTGCAGAGAAAACCACAGATATTTTTTTCTGTTTTTTTCAGCAAATATAAGCCGTAAGTTAAAGCCCAATATCTTTAGATATCTCAACAAAAGAGAAAAAAGGGAATCAACACTTAAAGAGAATAATTCCTCAGGGGCTCTGACAGGAGGTGGCGATGTGCCAGGGAAGGTAGTTGGAGAATAAGCCTCTTTGCAGGATTCTGGGATGTCTATTGCTGAACCGCTTCAACTCACTTGAACAATCTAGAACTCATATTTAATTCTTCTTCTTTCTCTACATGTTCTTACTTTCACCCCAGTCCTCCAAAACCAGATATCATAAGCTGTGAACCCCAGGCCCAATGTGCCTTAATGTTACCCCATGAAACAATACTGGCAGGACAATTTATTTCTGCTCAAAACAATTTCTCCGTCCTAAAATTGTGATTGTTAGGTTAGCATCCCATTGAGATGAGAAAAGGAAAGAGCTGCACTTTCAGGTTGTGCCTAAAATTTTAAGGAAGGCAAGCTGCACCGATTTATCCTTGGCATACTGTTTTATGCCCATAAGAACAAAAAACTTCTTTTTAGTAGCAGATTAAATTGTGCAGAAACAGACTGACACTGAGAAGACAAACACTGCAGTCCGCCTAAACAGGCTGAGTCTCACATCAAAGGCTGCTTGGCCACAAAAATATAAGTGTGTACACACACACTCTTAGTTTATTTGATTTCATAAGCAACTTTATATTTAAAACATATTAAAAAGAGACAAAAAAATAAAATTGGCATGGAATTATGTGTTTTTCGTAGATAGATTTTCAAAGAATTTGTGATTTAGATTATATTAATTTTCAGAAAACTTGCTTAGAAAGTAATTAAATGTATTTTACCCATTAATTCTCTCTTTTTTGTTGTTTTGCATTGTGCTACTGAAACAAAAATAAAAACTAGGGAATGGAAGGATTTTTTTTTTTACTGAATATTATAAATGAATAGAGCAAGGGATGTTAATGTTTGTCATTTTCCTTATCTGTACACATGAATATGTTATATGCTCATTTCCATTGCAAATGGAACAACAGAATGATCATTGCAAACTGAAATATACTGTACATTTCATTTCTTCATTTCTTTGAAAATACCACTGACAAAAATAATCAATTGCTTGTACTCTTGTTCTAAAGCTCTGCATCTCAATGAAAATTGAAGGAATTAATGGTGTCCATCTGTATAAGGCATGCAGTGAATTCTGGGGGGTCATTATTATTCACTGCAGAAACAAAGTCAGCCTGTGGAGCCCTGAACCATGACTGGGCAATTGTGCAAGGCACTGTACAAACATGTAGTCATCCTGTTTCTTGAACACCTCTCCTCCACCCTGCTCACCTTTAGTGAAACAAAAAGAAGGCAGAGAAGAGATGTGACTCCTTGTCATAGCTACATTAGCGAGGAAATACTGAAGAAGGAAAAGAACTATTTGAGGTAAAGGATAAGCTTGTCACAAGAACAAACCTGAATAGAGTGTCAGTGGTACAGTTTGAGTCAAAATTAGGAGGTTTCTATCCATCTGAGCAGTGAGGTTCTGGAGTAGCATTCCTGTAGGAGCCATGGGGCACAAGAAACCTCCCGAGGGTTAAGAAAAAAATCACTCTGAGTTTTTTAGCTTTCTACTACTCTGTGTTTACTTTGCAAAGTATAGTAATGTCTCGTTCTCATTTGGTCCCAGAGATTAAAAAATACAGTGAGAGGTAGTGCCTAGCCCAAAGTATTTTTTTTTATCATCATAGACAACAGAACCGAAGGAAGAAATACCTGTAAGTGCAGGCATCAACTCTGAGCTCAAAACGACATTTGAAGATACAGTGAAAAAACCCACTCAGGAAGGCAGGAGGACCAGTACTTTTCACATAATGATGAGGCTCTGTGGGACAGAAAACAAAAAATATGTAGAATAAATAGGCAGGAATAAAACCATAGGATGAATATAGGACAGGAAGGTAAACTGCATCCTGCTGAACAGAGTGGGACTGACATCCATGTATGCTTGGTCTTACTGCTAATGGGACACTGGGTCACATCCTGAAAACCCCTACTTATGCAAGTAATCCCACTAAAATCAATGGGAACCATGACTGTAATGACTGCTTCCATGTCTCCACTAGGGATTGCAAGGTCAGGTCCATTTTCTGTGCAATATTGGATGAATGCTAGAAAATCAATATCTCTATTGAGACTTCTTCTTTTGGAGTAAAAATAAACCTGGACCATTTTGAGTTCAAATGTTCATTGTTCCTGGGTGTTTTTATAAATTCCTTTTGAAAGCAAAATGGTCATATCAAAATGGAGTGAAATGCTCATCTTTTTGGTGTGTTTTACAGCTTGTTGTTATACCTAGCTTTGTAATGCCATAAAGGTTAAAGGCAACTTCATAGTTTCTTTGTATTTATTCTTTATCAGTTAAAAAGAGACATTTTAATTTAGCAATTCCCTCTATTCAAATGAGTCAGGGCTGAGGGATAAGTGGGGAGAAAGAGAATGCCAGAGTCTATTATTTTAGGAATTTTGTTATTTTATGGAAATTTTTTTTGTCTTTTTGCCATAGAAAATTCAAAGGAAGAAGGTTTTCTTGGTGCAGTCATAGAAATACAACTCACTGTTATAAAGCAATGCTTTGGTAGCATGGGAAAAAACCCTACTCAATTCTGTTCACACCACAAGTTATTATTATACTTCAATCACTATGGAGCACCTTCAACCATCATTTTGTTTAAAATGCCTAAACCTAGCTTGGTATATTTATTCTTAATTTGCTACTAAACTGCAATTATACCTACTTGTAATTGTGTCCAAATTGAATTTTCATACTGAAATACGTTAAATTCCTGTGTTTGATCCCCTTCTACTGCAATTGTGGTGGGTCAAAAGGAAATTATGATTAATCCAAGGCATACAAACGACCTATTTTAAGGATTTGCTAATAGATTTATGTTTTCCTGCAAGTCCTTGATGGCTTGAATGAAATTTTAAGATGGATTTCATGATGTTGGAGATGTGATCAGCTTCATGTCTGGCATGAAAAGTGGTTTACAAAAGAAGTCATCTCACAGAAAAAAACAGCTAATTCTTGATACGTTAGAAGTGTAATATTCACCAATTAAGAGACCAACAAATAGGAATTGTTGTGCTTTCTCTCAGACACAGTTCCTTGAAATTTTGAGAAAATACATCCCAAATCCATTCTGCACCTGATGCATTTGGTCAACCCAACTCAGATATTTTTCCCAAGAAATTTCATTCAACAACAATTAATGGAAGGATCAGTTCTCTTTCAATCCAGCTTAACAGAAATTATGGATGATCAAGGAACAAAAATGCTTTGGTGCCCAGGTTTCAGCTAAGGTGATTGTATTTTTTTTTGGGACCAATACAAAAGTATGGACTTATCCTAGGATTCCAGCTCAGTTGGATTTACTGGCATGCTGGGGAGCAAATCCAAGAATGTGTTCAGTGCTCAGTCCCTTTTACCCACCTCTGCAGGGCTTGTTTCCCACCTGCTGTGTGACACATTAGCCATAACTTCTTCCCCTCTTGCACCACTGCACAAGGGACTGTGGTTTGGCTCTGTACTGCTAACAACATTATTGACAAAGCGATGCTCCTGAAGTATAACAACAAGCTGTTGTAGCACTTATTTACAGAATAACGTGCACTTTCCAGATACTCCATGCTTCTATTGGTTTTGGAGCTGTGTTATTCACTCAACATATTTAACTGGCACTAACAGCCTTAGAGTACAAAAACCATGTAATTGAAAATCCAGGAGAACAATTGGCACCGTTTCAAACTCACACAAGCACAGCACAATACTACAGCAAGCAGTACCTGTGTCTTCATGGTGTGCCCTGCTTTAGTTCATTATCTGTTTTTTATGTTACTATTGCAAATAAAGTTAAGCCAAACCCCAAAGCAATGGACAACATTTTACAGTCTGTTTTTTAACTAACAGTGCTGCCTACAGGATAAGATTAAAAATATTCCAGTTCTTGGAAAAGTGTAAAAATTAGGCATCAAAACAGGTCAGATGCTTACATATATCTTTTTGATGCGCTCATATGATAGGAGAGCAGATTGATAAAGGACAGAAGAAATGCTAAATATGCACCATGACAAACAGTGAAAAATTAAGTATTGTAACTAACATTAATTACACTCTAGTAAGATGAATAGGCTGCTCATCATTAATGAGAATGTACACCTTTGTCTAAGTTTCACATCTACCTGTGATAAATGTGCCAACAGCGATAGAATACATCATAGTAACATTTGAATTAACAGCACACTAATAGATTGACATACAAGTAACAATAAAGCATTTAATCATAAACATTATACCACACCCAACAGCAAATTTTCTTTTTTGCATATATATCAAGTAAAATGCATAAACATCGCAATTTTATTTCAGTTTATGCTAAGACAATCTAATGCTATTACCTCATACTATCCTAATATTTGTAATCCAGACTATTAGATACTTATATGGTGGCTTTTGGGAGACATTCAGGCAGTTTAATTAAACAGTAAGGGGGATTTCTGAATAGAAAGGGTGGGGCTTGATCTCAGGACAAACTACCCACTGACTCTTCCCCACGTGGCAGGGATGGAATATTCAAACAAGCTTCATGATGGGTTGACTCCGGTGCTTATTAAAGGATTACTTTAATTTACTCTTAATGAAAATTGAAGCAAGCCTGCTAGCCTACAGTTCTTATCTATATCTCCAGTGGCCTTCTCTCCTGTGTTTCGGCTGCCTTTTTCCTGGCAGGGAGGCCGAGGGGTGATGGAGCCAGGCATGGAGCAGGAACGGCCCGCACTGCCTCCTGTGCCTGCAGAGCCCAGAGCTGCAGGCAGCTGCGGCCTCCCCGTTTTGGAGGAGCTGGGGTGTGCAGATGCCGTGCCGTGCCGTGCCGTGCCTCCACAGCAGCCCTAAGGGGCGGTGCCCCAGGTGACAATGGCAGACCACTGCCCTCCGAAGGGCTCCTGAGGCAGCCGGGCCTCGCAGCTCGGCGGTGTTACCCGATGCCACGGCGGAGACAGCACACGGGAGTGCCGTGCTCTGCTGCCGGGACCCAGCCAGGGCCGAGCAGACGCTGCGGCTGAGGAGCTGTGCAAGGGAGCTGGAAGTGCCTCTTGGTCACACGGCTCCAGCAGCTCCCTGCTGTCCCCGGCAGAGGAGCCCGTGGTGCCCCGAGTGCCCGGTGCCGGATGCGTGGCACGGAGCCGGAGCGCACACGCACTAACTGGCACAAGCACTCTCCCTTGCTCAGGGCCAGGGCTCCAAGCGTGGCTGGGAAGGGAGAGGGCTGGATTTCACTGCCTGTCTTCTCTCGTGCACTGCTCCCCAAGTCTCCGCTGCAATGAAAAGCTTCACAGGCAGAGATGAGAAAGAGAACAGGAGGAATCTTCTGGCTCAGTAGCAGCAAGCAGGGCTCTGCTACAAGTAAGACTAACAAATGATGTTAAGACCAGCTGTAATTCACAGAACAAACATTGTGAATTAGTTAAACATTGCCAAGAGGGAATTACTTTAGCCTAATAGTTTCCTGAAGATCGTTCAAACAGTGCGAGCTCATCAGTGTATTTTTTATGCAATTACGCAGATGGTTTAAAATACTTTAATTACTGCCAGGGCTCACCTAGGCTGCACAGTAGATGACACTGGACTTGTGTAGTGCCTGATATAAAATACTGAGAGATACTATACAGGCAATGTATAACGTATGAATACTCAAGATCAGTGAATCCATCTGTGTGGACCACAAAAAGGCTCTGCAGGTCAACAAGCCTATGGACACAAGTGAAAAATCGTGTTTGCTGTCATTCTTGTAAAGCACACTGTGCCAAGACAGCTTGTGCTGGTTATCTGCTGGGGGAAAGGCAAGCAGCATTCCAGGGGGAAGGAAGTCCCCACAGGCAGAACAAGACACACACACGTACTCAGAGCACTTATGTCTAGCTTTTCTCTTCCATCTAAGCTGACAGATCTCTCCAGGAGAACTGGAAGTCTTGAAAAGTAGTGTAGGGATTTCAAACTGTTTGTATGTTTTATACCATTCTACTGCCACACCAGCAGACAAGCCAGCAAGGTAATACAGTGTGACTGCACTGGTAGCTGCCATACTCACATTGAAAGCATGTATTTTCTTCTTTGTTACACTGAATGGTACATTACCTTGTTTTCCTTTGCATTCCAGCTGGCAACTTATTGATTAGGGGAACACTTCTGGGCTTCTCCCTCCTATGCAATAATCTTTATAATTTCACATTTCTAAATGCTAAAAGCGCACTAATGCAAGTGAGAAGAGTTTCCTGTTCTATTTCACATACTTAAGGAGAAGATGTTATTGATTCATATGCTTTACTCTATAAGTCCTTTGCAAAGGCAGTAAGTATTATTATTTTCATCTTAGCAAGAAGGAAAATGGCACAGAGATTGCCCAAGGTAACCCTGCAGATCAGTTAGAGAATCAGGATTATATTCAGATCTTTTGGGTCTCTGTGCAGAGACTTCTGCTGAGCTATTTTTGGAAGCCTCCAAATGAAGCATGGCCACGATACACGACCCATTCCCACAGTCTAAAAATAATTTATGACATTCAAAATATTTTTTCTCTAGTATTTTTTAATGGCAATAACTATGAAGTGAATTCTTTGCAATAGCAAAAGAAGAACTGAAAGATGCAAAATCTTAAAATTTTGAGCTGAAGAAATTTACACCAGATATACTCCTACCTCCTGGACTCTAATGATGTTAACAACTCAAGCACTGTGTGCAGCAGCCACCGGCATTTTCTTGCACAAATTTTGAGTTGAACTCTGGGTCATGGAGAGAATCTTCTTTTACAGTTTAAACAGTAACAGCAGAAATGTATTCTTTATCAAAATTAATACAATTTTGCAGAAATCCATCTATCTAGAGGAAAAAAAGGAAATGGTGTGTGGAGACATAGTAATCAGGTAACAAAATTCAGAACTTGTGGAAATTTCAATATGTTCCACAAAAATACCAGCTTGATAAATCCTGAGTCAGTACCAGAAATGGTAAAAAAATATTCAAAACTGCTTTTCATATATATTTTGATTATCAGTTTGGCTATTTCTTCTGACACTAAATCTACTCTTCTTTCCAAACCTTCCCTTTACTGAAGCTTATTATTATCTGCAAACACAAGTCTTTCATTACCAATAAATTGTCTGTAACTCTTTGTTCCTATCTCCTTTACATAAACACAGTATCCTGGGATTTAACTAGTAAAATCTAAACATAATATTAGTGTGGGGAAAATCAAATAAGTGACTTAACACACAAAGAAAGCAAAGTAGTCACATATTTCATTATTTAAAATTTTTGTTACAAAGAAAAAAGGAGTTACAAATTCTAAAGGACAACCTGGGGGATTATTGCAGTTTTACTTCAGTGAGACTGTCAACATACAGTGTGTAACACTCAGTTCTGGCCTTTATTTTGCATGAGCACCTCCCACTGATGTCAGTATGTTCAGACTAAATTCAGGGTACTATTTTCCCATGGCTCCTATTTCTATTTTCAGATGGAGAGATAATGCTCGATTTTTTAAGCCCGCAGTTGTGAGAATCTTTAGTATTAGGCATGACCTTTTTATGCAGGCTTGGTCTGTGAGCTCAACAAATCTTCTGAGTAATCTAGCAATTTGCTAACAACAGCCTCAACAGAGAAAAAATAACACAAAATTTTCATTTTACATGCAAACTATGCAAATATTGTACATCTCAATAATGTGTTTTGCAATCACTGTTTAAAATGTCTGTGATCCTGCAGATATTCTGGTTGTTCCAGGATATGAGAAACAATTCATCTCTGGACACAAACAGTATTTAATTGGACAAATGGCTGATTTACTAACATGAACTCCACTTAAAACTTGCAGTAATTAATTTTTGTTATTCACCAAGGACTGTTGCTTTTCAGAAATCGATCAGTAAGAAACCAAAATGACAAAATATTTTTAATACATTGCTTTGCAGAAGCATAACTTCTCAATGTTTAATCTAAATGAGGTATTAACTCCAGTGGGTCAATCATTAATTTAATTTTAAGCAACAACTTGATTTGTCTTATTTTCTTCATTGATCAATAGATCAAACTGAGTCTTTCAAGCAGCGGCATGAATAATCCCTAGGACAGAATCAATTGCAAAACTATTAATGAGCAATAACTTGGGATAAACTAAAACTCTACCTATGCAGTAGTCAAGATATGGTCTTCATACATAGGGTTTCCTGACTTGCTTTGTATTCCTCCACAGCACTTCTGCAGAGAAGTGTGTGTGCAAGCCTGCACTGACACTGCCTTAAAGCATACAGGAAGACAGACAGCTGAAATCCCATACTCTTTCGGGGCATTCAGCATTTTTACGGCCAGCTCTCACTGTCGATCATTTTACTTTTTAATTTCAGTATGTTGTTACTTTGTGGGGCTATCGACAATTTTCCGGTCACTCCTTTTAATTGAAGACTGAGGTTATATTCTCAAAGATACAGATAGTGACATCTGGACATGTTGAAACCTAAACATGTGTTGCCCCACACCCCTGTCTCAAGCACTTTTAGAGAAGTAAGGACCAATGTCACAAGCCTTTGATTTTCCATTGCCCCAATGAAGACAGAGAAATCTGTGAAGTCTATATTAGTATCTTTTTCACTTCAGAGCTGTCTAACACATTTTTGTAATTACTCTGTCCTTTACAACACCATCAAATTAAAGAGGTAGAGCTGGTACCTTTATACCCTAAATCAGAACAGAATCAGAAATTTTGCGGTCTAATACAATGGGAAGTGTGTCTTTTTCCTGATGTGTTTTGAACTCTTTTTATTGATACTTTTCAATCATTTAAGTTTAGACAACCTGGGCTAGGCAGTGCAGAGCTGGAGAAAAGAGCAGAGACTGGAGGCTGGAACACAGCCCTGACACTGAAAGTCTGCTGTGCTGTGATTGCAGTATTGCTACTGGGAACTGTCACAACACCACTCAGGGAAACTGTAACTTCACCCACCTGAAGGCATCCAGTGCGTCATCCTGCCTTGTTCTCAGCCAAACCCATGGGTAGGGCTTGTGCAGTTACACTGCTCCCGGCAATTAGAAAAGAAATCCACAATATTTTGTCTCCCATGAAAGCTTTTGAAAATGTTTGCACTTTCCCTTTCAGGGGTGTGGGGCACAAAGGAAATGTTTTCTCTTCTAGGAAATTTAGTATCTATATATTAAAGATCCATTTAGCATTAATGAAAAAAATATTTTTCTATCCATAATTAGCCACTATTGATATATAGCAACTGAAAGGCTTTGAAACCTTGTTCTCTATTCTGTATCTCATCAGAGCTGTTAAAGAATGACTGAGAATTGGAACCTTATGCTGAATAGGTAGGATTCAATCTACCTGTGCCATCTCACCAAGCAAGGCTTCAACTTCAAAACGTGCTGGTGCTTAGCTGAGCCTCAGAACTTGCAAAAGCTGCAAAGAAGGCTGTGTTGAAACCGAATCTTTGGTGCCTGACACTATCAGGTACATGAAATTCATCAGCATGATAAGTGGTCCTGCATGCAGTATCAATAGCCATCTTTCTTACATGATACGAAATTAATCCTTCACTTGAAGCAACTTTCTCTTGGTCACTATATCTTATTTCTTGGTGACAAATGGACAGGATGTGCTACAGAGGAATTCAGCACAAAGGAGATGAGGCAATGTAAACAGACCTGCTGTAAACCTCCCACTGCCTACCTCTTTGGCATTTCAGCACTGCTGTCACCAGCTGCTCAGACGAATGATAAAAGTTAGTTTTTCCCAAGCCTCAAACAAAGCAAGCAGGAGCACTTTTCCCTTTTCACATATGGGCATTATTTGGGAATTGTAGGCCTCCCAGGTATGGCTAGAACAGGGTACACTCTTGGGTAGGCATTGGCTCCTTTTTTTGAATGCCTACTTAAGGTACATTAGAGCGAGTAAAGCTGAGCACTGGGTTCTCAGCCTGTGGTTGCCTGACACAGTCCAGTCCAAACAGACCTGAGAATGACAGCTCTCTTAAGAGCTGTCACAGCATCACATTAATAGTACACATTAGACTGAAATTTCTGAAGCTTCTTTGGAAAAAGATTTTCTGTGGCACCCATCTGAGGAATCTGGTTTTTTGACATAAATCTTGGAGCCTTTATATTTCCTAGAAACATACTGGCATCTAAGAAGTGTATTCTTTGACAATATTTAAATATGTCACATTTTTCAGAAATAAGATGGTGAAGGTGCTTGCAATTCACTTGGGAACATTTTTTGAATTTGAGCTATTTCTGCCATCTTTGATATTTTCTTGAAATAGCACTAGAAAACCTGTGCCTAGAAATAAAACCTCATTTAGTTGGACTCTTCAAATAAATCACCTTTCTTAAATATGCTCACAACATTTTTTTCAGTTACCTTTTCCACATATATCTTTGCAGGTTTCCAGCGTGGTCCTTTGGACTTTCCCCCCTGGAGACAGACACGAGGCTCCACAGTGCTGCATCCCACTGGTTGTAGCTTGAGTAGGTTCAGAAAAGTTCCCAACTCCATCAGGTTTACCTAAAAGCTGACAAGATTACAAAGCTCCATTGTAAGAAGTATAGATCCAGAACTTCCAAGTGAGGGGAAAAAAATCTAATAATTCTACCACAGCGCAAGAAAGAGAGACACATTACTATATTTAACATATTTAAAGCAGCATTTTCTGCATTAAGAGCAGAGTCAGCTTTGGCAAGGTCATCTTCAGACTCTTGTTGCTGTTTCTAACTTTTGACTGACTAGCAACAACCTGGAAAATATCACACTTCCATTTTCATACCCATTGTAGTGGTGCTGCATGGCAAAAATGATTTTTAAAAAAAAGGATTTACGGCCCAATGACACCAACATATTTACAACCTAGTCCAGCACAGGAAACTCCTCAATTTCAAGCTCACACAGGTGCAAATGACAGCCTGTTTAGCACTTGATTTAAATGTCTTATTAAATCTTATTTATTAAAGACTTATTGAATATGAAAAGATTTTTGAGTAGTCTATGCAGTTAAATAGAACAAATCATTTTGACATCTTAAAATTTCAGCATCATCATTCTAGGAAAAATCGAGGCATGCTAAGTGTCCATCAGAAACAGGATGCATTTGTGTGTCTGTAAATGAACAGGTTATTTGTAAATGCAATAATGCGAGTATGTGAAATCTGTAACCTACTGGCTTCTCTAATATTTTGCATTTCTTATTGCCACTAACACTCGATGAATATGCAGCCCAGAAGAGCAGAGCAGTGCTAGGAGGATGGCCAGCAGCAGCATCAGTATTGCTAACAAACGCCTGGCATTTCAATCAAAGGCAAGGCCTGCACTGGACAGAACGAACCAATGGGAATTGATTCCCAACCAGATGCTGTGCCAAATCACTTGAATTTCTGCCCAGTGGCAATTGTGCAATAGCTGGAAGTTTGGATGCACATCCCTCATTGTGACTATGGTCATACTAAAAAGGGTGAATTAAATCAATACAAAGCTGCTTTCTGTTGGATGAGAGGGCTAACAGGAATGTGTTCCAGTTCAAAGCAGGGGAGCAGACAGTGGCACTTGTTACTAAACACTGGCTGGCAAACACAGCACAAAGAATAGACCTGAGGCAGCAGCCTCCGTGTCGATGGGATATGTAACACTGAGGGAGGAAATCAGGAATCCACCATTTTTGAGATTCCTCATCTTTTTTGGCAGCAAAGGTAGAACTGGGGGAAGAGAGTGAGGGGACACAGCACAAAGAAGCTATATGCTCTGCTTTCTGCTTTACCTTTAATGTAAAGAGAGTAGACATTGAGGGTACAGAAGCTTCTGTAAATCAGTCCAAAGAAATAGGTTTTGTCAGTACAATGCTACTTTAAAATTGCTTACCAGGAGCTTTATTTGGGGTACAAAGCTGAGGCCCTCTCCCTGACCTCATACGTCTGATACAGGGGTAAACTTGCCATTGTGACCACTTCTATCAGTCATGGTGGAAGAGAGCAGATTACCTTGTTCAGAAGTACAGCCTTAGAAAATAAACATGGATCCACAGGTATTCATACAGTAGAAATTCCTGATAAAATGGGCCTACTCCACATATCACCTAAAGCCTGTAGCCAGGCCAGCTCTGAATTTAGAGTTATTCACTTACATACCTGTTCTGAGCAGCCATCATGTCCCAGAAAACAGCCATGAAACAAAGAGGATGAAAGCACTGGTTCTGCAATTCCCTTCTCAGGTGGATACAGCTGGAGCTATACCAACATTAATGAATAAATCACCACCTATATATAAGTATGTATGTGTAGATGTAAATATTATTATGTAGGTTTATATATACTCCAGTGTATTTATATTTCTGTCACCCAAGACATCAACTCAGTTCCATTTTATGTGGATGTTTGCCCTAGCTTTGGCTGGGACAGAGTTAATTTTCTTACTAACAGCTGGTACAGCACTGTGTTTTGGATTTACTATAGAATTCTTGTTGACAAATTCTTGTTGGTTGCTAAGTAATGCTTACCCTAAGTCAAGGACTTTTTGGTGTCTCATGCTCTGCCAGAGAGGAGCTGCACAAGGAGCTGGGGGGCATGGCCAGGGCAGGTGACCTCAACTAGTCCAAGGGGTATTCCATAGCACAGAATGTCAAGGACAGTGTATAAACTGGGGGAGCTGGATGTGAGGGCCTGATCACTGCTGGAGATGGGCTGGGACCAGTGGGGAGCCATTGTATCGGGCATCACTTGAATTTCTTGGGGTTTTTCCTCTGTCCTTTTCCCTATAATTATTATTATATTTTAATGTATATTTTAATGTTTAAATACAGTAAAATATAATGAACTATTCTTATCTCAACCCACAGGTTTTACCTTTTTTTTCTGATTCCCTCCCCGTTCTGCCATGGGGAGGCAGGAGGGGAGGGAAGGGGGTGAGCGAGTGGCTGCATGGGACTTAATTGTGGGCCAGAGTTAAACTATGGCAATGTTAATAGATGTATATCCTGTTCTTCCTTGTTATCTGTGATGACTTTTCCTTTACCAAGTTTTTCTGTGTGCTGCCTTTTGTCAATCTGTGCCTTGGTGTCTTTGTTTCTCAGATGAAGTTCTCTCTCTCAAACAGCAAGCTTAGACCTCAGCTTTTCCACCTAAATTACAGAAGAGAATTGGTAATTAAGTTTTAACAAGATTTAAATGATATTAAAACCAGACAGTTAAAAGGAGACACTGCCTTGGGCTTTGTTGTAAATTTGTATAATTATTTTTAGTCCTCTGGAGGATGCATGATTATGTTTCTGTATTTATAAAAATACTGCCCTGGAGGCATGAAAATGAATTTTATAGTCCACCGATTTGCATATTAATGTCAGTCTTACGGTGTCAAATGTATTTTTTAGCAAATAAATGTCCATGACAATTATCGAAATTTCCAAAGAATTTTATAATATATTTGGCCTGGATTAATTAATTAATTTTTTAAAAGATGGGCAGTAAAGACAAAGTAAGAAAGCCAGTACAGCACAGTGATAAAGATATGGGAGAGGAATGAACCAGATGAACTAAACCGAACAAGTACGGATTTTTAACAGTGTGAATAATAATCGTTTTGGTAAATAAGCATTAAGGGATGACTCAGGTTCTGATCCAAAGCTCTTTAAAGACTCTCGGTCTGTAGATTTTTGACACTACAGTTCTGTATGTTTGCCTTCCTACAGAAACATAATCACTGTGAAAATCATTCTCTATGATTTTCTATGAATGTCTCTATAGGGACATTCTCAAATGTCCCTATATACTTTTCAGACTGAGAAAAAAAAAACAGGGATAAAAGCTACTACTTGCTATTGTCCAAAATCATAATAAGAAGCTGGAACTGTGATGTTCAAAGCTTGTATCGCCAGTAGAGCAAAAGCTATGGCTAAATGGTGGAAGTTCATGGAAGTAAAGCCATCTCTTCCATGCTGCTACATACAGGAAACAGGAGTTAGGTTAAGGTTTGTTGTTCTCATCTATAAATCTACCCTGTAAAATCCTAATAAATTCACAGTTGTTCTTATCCCTCATTTGTCTTGCATTTCATAATTTTTAAGAGGCATTTTGAAAGACAGAAATCCTATGCATGAAGGGCCAGGTAAAGTTATAGGCTTTTGGAGCTTTTCTAGACAATACAGAATAACAGTAATGATATTGTTTTAGTTCAGAATCCAGTCTTGTTACATACATGTAGACAAAATTCTTACCAGCACTCAGTCAAAAGACAATGAACTCAATGGGAGATTTCTTTGTGCATGGATAGAAAAATTACCATCATAGTTAATAGTAATCCATTTTGTTATCAAGATAAATCCATTGGCCTTGCAGTTTATCTCCCCATGGAACTAATGTATTGTCAGCTGAAATAATGTGTTATTATCACTACAATAATTATCATTGTAATAATCTTAAACAATTATTTGGATTAGAAACCTGTCACATTGTCCAAGTTTACGAGGAGAGCTAAATACAAGTTTTGTGATTTTTCCTCACAGAGAGTAAAGATGCTTGTTGTGTGCCAAAATCAATAAGAGAAAGTGCCATCTCAATATCTAATAGCAGCAGATAATGTGTATTTTACAAAAATGATCAAGTGCCAGTCTACTGCTGGCTTGTTAGGCCATAAATGAGCTGATTGCATGTTCAAAACTACAATTTCCATAAAGTTTCATTCAAGGAGATATTAATAATCATTACTTAACTGCAACAAAATGTTGTCACAGAGGGAACATACACCTAACATTCTCCACTAGTCCCTTGCAAACATAATTCCTGATAAACAAACTTCTCCCCCATATACTTTAGCCAGAATATTTAAAGGTAAAGCAAAAATACTTTAAAAATAAAAATGAAAATGAAATTAAATTAAATGAAATGAAACAAAATAAAACATAAAATAAAAGCAGTCAAGACCGAGCAAAATGTTTCTGTGATGGTTTGATGTTGATGGCCAGTCACACATATAATCTTGGGAATAAAATAAGGTAGTCTGAAGAAGCAAGCACAGAAAATTCTTGGTTTTCTTTTTGTTTTTTAAATCAAGGAATCTTTGGTAGGTTATGAGATATTTTACACTTGGAATTTTGTACCCACAATCAGTTTTGTACCCACAACTGCAGGAATTACAGATGTGATTTTGCAGATCTTGTCCTTGCAAAGTGTTAAACATTGGCTTCGAGATGAATGGCAGGCAGGGGGGAAATGCCCAGCCCCTTGGAGTACCAAAGATGAAGAGAGCAACTGATGGTACTGGCAGTGGATCAGACAGGAGCACACAATCTCTACCCAATCCTGCATGGAGTCTGCCAGGCAAGGCTCCTCTTCAAAAATCCCTGATCAAATCTGAACTAGCAAAGTTCTATGGGTATGGACCTCTGAATATATGAGACTGAAATGTTTTTGACTCAGAATCATGTGCCACAAAACCATATTTAATGTCTTGTAGTCCCATGATTTATAATATTTGACTACAGACAGAAAAGCATACTTATTGTTAGTAAAATATAATTACTCTTTATTTGCAGTACAAACCTTCCACAAATAAAAAGTAAAATTTGAGGGTAGGATCTATTTATCTTCAAGAGTTTGCCAAAGATATAATGATGTTTATACATGCAAAATTATAAACAGAACTGCATTTAACAAACAAGAGGTATTTGAAAGAGCTAGAGTAGAGATGTAACACGTGATTTTAAAAGATTATTTTCCAGTTTTTCTGTTTTCCCATGGCTGGCCTATGGTTAAAAAAAATTTCAGTTACACATACACAATCTGCTTCATCAATGAGATAAAGTTTTGTAGGCAAATGTTCAGAATTGCTATCTGTTCCAATAATTTTCTTTTTAATCGATGTTGATAATTAGAGATCAATTACTGTTTGGCCTGACTCTTTGTGTGTGTGGCAGGTGAAAGATAAAAAAAGAAGGGATGGAGAGATGAGAGCCTTTCTTGCCTTCAGTCAATTTTTAGGAAAAGTCAATCGCAACTGCAGTGCTCTGGGCCAGCCCATTCTGTCCCTTTAGGATGCTATACTCCCATAAAGGGCAAAGGGGCCATTCCCATCGGTGCCATTGCCATGGATGGGCTTAGTTCACTAAAAGAGTGGCATCCAACTGGTTCTGACCCCAAGATGAGGAGGAATTCCAAACATTCAAATTTGTTGAGCTGGTATAATTCTGCCCTATCCCTTGTTCTGGGTTGCTTGAATTGTGAACTGTTTGGTTTTAAGAAGAGTGAAGGTAAAACTGCTGTTAGAGTTATCTTTGGTCTGCACCAAACCAGCACCACAGAGACAATAGTGTGTACCTGTGTAGCCACATAGCTATTGTAATACTATAGAAAGCTGATTTATCACTAGCATCTTGTTCCAGGAGTTTGCAGCCCTGTTTCAGACTTTGAATGCCTCATTATACAGAATCTGCACCTCTGGACTCTTCCTTTTCTGGGTGGTGTCATTTTGAAATAATACATTATCAGTTTCCATCATCTGGTGATGCATTACGAGAACACATCAGAAAAACAGCTGGCTCAGTCTCTCAATCCTTAGCGTCCAGCAACTACTGCCTGTGATGATCTATTACATGAAGTCTTCAGTCTATCATTGTAATACATCAAAACAAGGCACTGGTCTGAAGGTGTATTACTCAAAGAAAGGCAAAGCTGAGTGAACCTGTCCAGGAGAGGGGTGCTGGTTTAATTATGGAACAGAAGTTACAGTACACTGCTCAGAGAAGGTTTGTTAGCTTCAAATTTTTGGTGCATTGGTAAAACACATTTTTCATTCGTATAATTGGTACTGTAGGAGAAGGTCACATTGCTGCTCAGTTTGGAGACAATCTCAACAAGCAGAGTTCTGTCAAAACACTGCAATGTGCTCTGTATAAGAGAGGCTGCACATATAAGGGAGTCATGCAGGATTTGAGTTCAGCCATAAGCACCAATTCCTACACTTTTCATTTCTTGATGGAAATCCCAGACAAGAACCTGATATTTGAGAGTGGTAACTGAAAGCATCTCACCAGTGGGTTCTCCCTGCTCCTTCTTTGGTGGCACTCTCAGCAGGTTCCATGTGATGCTCTGAGTCTGCAGAAAAGCAACAGCAGAGAATAGGGCCTGAGGTATTGTCAGAGAAAGAGCTGGAGCTGCAAAAAAAGAAAAAAACAGGCAGTGAGACAGCCATCTGCAAATAAATATAAAAGATTATTTAAGTAAAGACTTTTCATAAGAGTTTAATTGACTGTGGCTACTTACATCAGACCTCACCTTGATGGATGAGCAAGAATCTCCCATTGATCAGGGCTACAAACTTGACATAGTAATATCTTGGGCTGTTAAACTGAAGACAAACCTGTTTCCTCCTCTTGGGTCAGAAGGGGTGGCTACATTTCTCTCTTCATTTAACCAAGGCTTCTATTCTGTCCAAAACACAGGAAATGGTCCCAAAATGTTCCCTCTGGATTGGGTTCACACAGATTTGGTGTACAAACTGCATTTTTCACCTGCAAACCCATGGATGACAGACAGGACATGATATGAAATACAACCAGTTAGAACCAAGGCAGTGAAAAGTTCACTTGCCTGTAATGCAGAAGTATTATTTCTCAGTAATTTTGCAAAGATTCAGCTGCCTAACAATTTTTCTACCCATTTCAAGGTCCAGCTTCTTTATAATGGGGCTCAGGATAGCTCCTTCAGTGTATGCTACTGATTTCACGTTGCAGTTTTCTTGCTGTTGCTGCAATATTAACCTCCACGGTCCCTTCCTTCTCCTGTCTGTCATGCTGCTATATGCTCAGTAATGCCCTGAGAATCGAATACTTTCCTGATGAAAATTCCTGCAACCTTCCTTTCTATCTAGTTTCTCTAACTCAAAGTAAACTTTGGTGGGTTTGATTGAAGTGAACATACTAAAACCAGTGAGTAATATGGTATTACTTCAATCTTTTTTTCTTTCCGTGCTATACTTCACTGCTCTACTATAGAATATTTTAGTTGGAGTGGACTTACAACAATCATCTAGTCTATCTAAATATAGAAAAGGCTCTTTTGAGTGAGAGTTGCAGCACCTGAACTTACATTACTAGCAGAATAAAACCCCCAGAATTTAACTTCATGGTGAATTAAGAATCTGAGGGACATACATTTTTCTGCTCAGTAGATATTTCTGCTCAGTAGATATTTCTGTTCAGTAGAAGCAGCGAATATCTAATGTTCTTAGGAGGTAATTGAGAACATAAGCTGATCTGAGACGGGGACAATGGACAGCTGTTTGTTTAGATAGCATAGGATATTATGAGAATTGTGAATCAAAGACATACCTGAGAATGAATGTTTCACCAATATGTTACATTCATCCGAACAATTTTAGATCCTTGTTAATGTTTACAAGAAGATCTAAACAGTTCTTTATTTACAAAAGAGATGGTTCACAGTGATACGTGTGACAAGGGTCCCTGAATAAAACATGCAGCAAGAACAGATTAAAAGTGTGATCAGTAATGAGAATACATAGGGCTGTTACACACACTTTTGTAAACATTGAAAAGGATTCAGCATGTCACAGGTTTAGTTGTGAATGTGGCTGATGCGTCCTTTGCTGCAGTATCTTGCTGCATTGCTGTTGTGGGAGGGTGTGAGAACAATAAGGACAATAGAGACACAGGATGACACGTAAATACCAGTAACGAAATAGCAGGAAGGAGAGGAATTGATTAATGGATGATATCCCATAAGGATGTCTTGATGAGGGGACAGGTGAGACAGCTGCTGAGATAAAGAATGCCTCAGTAAAAAGATTTTCTTTCACCAGCTTGCTGGTTTTTAAAATATCTAAGTCTTGCAGAATTCACCTTTTCAGTAAAATGTGAAAGAGCAGATCCATAGCACCATGGCTGTCTGAGGCATATGCCCTCTTTGTCCCATGATGTGGCCACTACTGTGACCTCCCCAGTTTTCCTTACTGACACAGTGAATCCATCTGTCCCAGGTAAGAACATGGATATTGTCACAGGAATATAGCAAAGTAAGTACACTGTAAGAATCAGAAATGCTGTGCCGTCAGCCATTGTCCAGTGTTACTTTTCTGGTACTGACAGCAGAATAATCAGAAAATAACAATAAGGTGCTGTTTAAACACATCTTTCAAGGAGAATCAGCAGATTAAGAATTTATCCTCTGGTAGCACTTGAAATGTGTATCTTTTTCAGTGGGTGTACTGCTGAGCTGTGTAACTACTTGTGATTTATTGACTGAAAGGGCTGGGTTTAGAAGTAGTAAAGTAGTCCATGATGACCTGATCTAGTTGAAGACATTCCTGCTTATTGCATAGAAGTTGGACTAGATGACCTTTAAAGGTCTCTTCCAACCCAAACCATTCTGTGATGCTCTGACTCGGGCCCACTGATACCAGGGCACACAATGCCTGGTGGAAGTCTCACACAGAACTACAGAGCAAAGCTGGATGGAAAGAGCCTTAGCTCACCCACCCTCTCCCAGTCCTTGTGCTTTACCCTGCGAATTCTGAAGGGAACGATACGTGAAAAACAACAGTTGCTGAAAAGTATATCACACTTCACAGACAGGAAAGGCAAAGTATCTATGAGTCACTTCAGCCTTCCTTAGACAAGACACAGAGGAGAGCTTTGGGAAGAAGAAATTCATTGCTCTACTTCTCTCTCTTGTGGATACTACCAAAGTTTGACCTGGGCAGGGGCTTATTGGGATCTATGGAAAAAATGATGTTTCAATGTATTCTTAGTTTACACACAGCAGCATTTTTAACCTGAAAAAAGTGAACCAGTCAGTCTGTGAACTCTGTGGAGGACTTAACATATACCCATGAATTATACAAGAACTCCTGTACTCTGTTAACAGCCAAAGCAAGGTGGCTAGTTAATGACCTCAACAGATTTGACAAAATAGTTTCTTTTTCCTTACAATCTTCTGCCTGTTTATTCCAATTGTCTTATGTGACTTCAGGGCACATGTGGTTACTTTCCTAAACTGGTACCCAATACTGCAAGTTTTCTAGAACATAAAACTTTTCTGCTTCCAAGCACCATGTCCCTACCAACACAGGGATAAAAATAGTGATTACCATACACACCTGTTCACACATATGCATGAATAAATCCATCTCAGTAAGCTGAATGAACCCATTTGTCAGCCCAGGTCACACCCACACTGTAGGTCATTTTTAAGAGGCACACAGAGATCAAAGAATCAAAACCCAAAACCACTCCTACAACTGAATTTTGTTCTGAGTTTTACTAGTCATTGAATTCAAGACAAAAATGGACAAATAAAGATTGACTACTCCCTTGTGTACCTTCCTTCTTCAAGGAACTCAGAGAAAGAAACCCTACAGAGAAGATCACTATTTTTTAAATCTCATCCAGGAATCTACTTGAAGTCAGTGTAGTACTTGATTCTGGCACTCTCTGCAATATCACTGCTCCATTGTCAATTAGTATTTGGACAGGAGAGTTGCTAAGCTGTTCTGATTCTATGAAAATAGTTTCTTGTGTTGACTACACTTATTCTTTTCCTCTTCATTTCTATATTATAAATCATGTTAAGCTTGTCAGGGGTATTATTAATCACTTATTGTTACCTTTTTCAATACAACTTGAAGACCAACGTTCCCCAGCCACAAGTGTCAACATATTAAGTACTGTTCAGACATTTGAACATAATATACTGTTTCTAAGTCTTCCGTTGTATTACTAGTAGGATAATTATTACAGCAAATGATAAAATACTGCAAAATTGTTTTCTCCCCCCCTTAATAATATAAATAAAAGAAGCAATTAATTTCCTACAATAAAAACAGGCAATACAATAACGTACAAATGTGGAGTTTCTTCATTATTGCATCAAATTGCAAAACGGAAACATATAATTTCAAAAGGCTCATAAGCAAAAATGGAAACACAGCTGATGTTGCGTCAGCATGTAGTACAAAACTGTGAAGCTTGAACAGCTCACAGCTACTCTCCTCAAATGAAGCAGTTAACATTTCTAAACAAAAATGCATAACACAAAGAAGCTTTTCCTTTTTTTTGAGGCCATACTTCCAGAATTTAAGGCATTTTTACAGGATATTACTCTCCATCCAATACTATAACCTTATAGCATCACCAGTTATTTTAAAACCTGTCTATCACACAGACCTACGTCTATAGCTTTATTGACACATCTTGTGACAGATGGCAATGATGTTTTCAAATGGAATCAATGTACTTCTAAACTGATACACCTTCCTCTACACCCCATATATTTACCAGATGTGTTTTGATACTTCTTTCTGCACTGGTATTTTGGTTTGTTTGGCTTTAGGTTGCTGAGAAAAGGTAATACATTTTCTTTGACATCTTGTGCAATTTTACAAGTATTCAGGGCACATTCCCTGCTTTGCATGGAAAATGTATTTGCACAGTTGTCAGAATGATGGACAGGAGGAGAATGATAGGAAGGAGCACTGATCTTTGCTTGTTATTACATACAATAGCCCAGTAGGAATCATGATGTGTTGGTGAGACAAACTGTGTCCCATTCTGGAACATATTAAGTTTGTCTCCAGGACACACATGACTTCACTAGGGTGTCTAACCTCATTCATAATAGATGCTAATCTTTTCAGGGCTGACTGATGACAGCACTTCCTGCCCTTCACGGAATTAGAGCTGGGTTTTATCAAAGGACTCAAACTGCCTGCTAATTAGACTAATTCTCTTCATCATGAATTATTTATTTCCATTGGTAACCGACCACTGTGACATTAATGGGTTCTGCTCAACTTAGTTTCATACTAATATACACTATAAGTTAAATGTTTAAAAACTCCTGGTACTTCACTCCAGGTCAAGTGTATCTTCACATAACTCTTGATGTTTTCAATAAAGTTTTGGTAATTAAAGACAGTTAGAATAAAGTGCTCATTGCTAAAAAAAAATGAAATTAAAATAAAGCATGATTTTAAAATTCCAAAATCAAGTTGTTGGTTTGCTGGTTTTTTCCCCCAAATGTGAAGCAATATATACATATTTAAGACTGATAATAGGAGTCCTCTACTGTGCTAAGAGGGTTTCAAGGCAATTCACAGAACCAGATCCATATCCTCAGCAAGAACATGTCGTGCCTCTGTATTCAAAATTCTCATTTAGTTCAAGGAGTTTTTTGTGTTTAGTATCAAAAATAAGTTCTGTACTTAGGTAGCAAGTATCAAATACACATGCACAAAAAAGAGTACTTGGCAGACAGCAGCACTGCAGGGTGGAGAAGGCCAAAGGCAGAGTGTGGCCAACACTGAGATGAAACTGGGAAAAACATAAAGCACCATTCTGGGATGTCTCAGCAGCAGGATCCGGGTAGGGTAACAGAGGTCATCTAAGCAGTACGTACAAGGTCTCAGCAAGAGAACTGATGGCTGTTTTTTGGCATCACTGTTCACAAGTTACATTTACAACAGAGAAAATCCATGGAAGAGCAACAAAAAATTAGAGCAATTTAGAAAACGTGAGCGATGGGGAATGATTGGTAATAATGTTTAGAAAAGAGTATGATGACATCTTCACTTATGCAGAAAGATGTTATGGTTAGGCTGATGATCAGTTTCCTCTATATGTCTACAACGAGCAGAACAAGAAAGAATCATTTCATTCTGAAGCCATGAAGAAAAATTGGGAAAAGTTTTCCTAGCTGTAAGGACAGATAAACACATGTCCAGCCTAGATAAGAAGGTTGTAGAATTCTCAGCACTAAAGGGATTTTGGCTTAGACTAGATAGGCAGATAATTATTAGCAAAGGTTTAGGTGTATGCGAACTCACAAAATTATTTTCTGAGGCACAGAAATATTTCAGTTTGGTTACTGGAACATCCTGGACTTGTGCACCGGATGGTATAGTTCAGGCCATATGTTTTACAATGGATTTGTTTCCCATTCCAGTGGGTTGATCCTGGCTGGATGCCAGGTGCCCTCCAAGCTGGTCTATCACTGCCCTCCTCAGCATGCCAGGCAGGGACAAAATAAGATGGAAGAGAACTCACGGGTCAAGATAAAGGTAGTTTAGTAAAGCAGAAACAAAGCACATGGGGAAGCAAATGAAAACAAAGGATTTATTCTCTACTTCCCATCAGCAGGCAACATCCATCCACTTCCCAGGAAGAAAGGCTTCACTACATGTAGCAATTGCCCTGGAAGACAAACCTCATAATAACAAACGCTCACCTCATCCCCATCCTAACCCCCTCCTTAGCTGTTATATCTGAGCAGGCATCCCATAATATGGAATATCCCTTTGGTCACTTTGAGTCAGCTGTCCTGGTTAAAGCCCCTCTCAAGGTCTTGCCCACACCCAGCTTCCTGAGTGAGGGGGGAAGCACTGGAGAGACAGCCTTGATGCTGTGTGAGCACTGCTCAGCAGTAGCCAGCACTCTGGTGTCTTATCAGCACCTTTCCAGACACAAAGCAAAGCACAGCACTGTGGGGAAAATGAGCTCCATCTCAGCCAGACCCAACACACCTATTTACCTGAACTCTTTGGAAATCGAGAGACAACATACTACTTGCTCATGGATGTCACCTTTGAATTGCTTCTCTTTCAGCAAAATTGAAAGACTTTCCACATATTGCAGAGCTGGGCTCAAAGCTCCAATACATTTGATACAAACTCATTACTAAACGATGCATATTCTCACCCAGTTCACAAAATAGGTTTTATTCCAGTTTGATTATTCTATCTGTGAAAAATGAGAAAGATGTATATAACACATCAGAAGAATCAATAAGAGGTTTGTCTAGGGTAATATTTGTAATGACAAGGTGAGTTTAAAATAATAAACAGCAGAAGACAGCTGGACACTTTACATCCCTTAGCCTAATAAAGACTTGGACTATGGTATATTTGATAAATAGTCTTTCACTTGATAGCCATAAAAGAACATATATATCTCTAACCCACCGTGATAACACTACCTAGGTGTTGGAAGCTCGATAGAAATGAACAGAGATGAGATTCAATAAGCTCATGTACATTTCTATCACAGTGTGAGATACTTTGGCTGTGAAAATAAAGGTGTTATTTTTCCACTGTTGAAATAATACAGAATCAATAAGAGGCAACTGTGAGCCTCAATAGCATCAAGGGGTTTCTGTTGACATTCACAAACCAAATGAGCAGAGCTCTGCTGGATTGAGATGTCACCAGAAACCCCAAGATGGCATTACAGCCTTGTTTTTGTAAGTCGTGGTTTTTTGCAATAAACATCCAACTGCCTTTTCATTTTAATTGAAAAGTCACTTCTCACAACTTTTTCTGCTTTTCCTCCTCATCTGTTTTTTTCAGGTTATCTGCTCTGGTCTACCTGCCTTCCTCCTTTCCTCCCAACCCACTCTCCTACCTCCTGTCTCAGCCAACCTCTATTTGTCTTTCTCTCCATTCTAATTTACTTTCTTTCTTTCCTAGTTCTTTGAATTCCCAAATCAAAATACATCTGGACTTTGCTCAGTGACTTTGCTCAGTGTGTTATCAACGCTCCCTAATGTCCCTGCACTAGCACACGCCCTTCCTTCAGCACTGTGGACAGACTATCCCATTAAACCAAACAAAACGTCACTCGTGTGCTGCTCATTATTTGTATGGAACAAGAGTGTCTGAATAGTTTCTGATGCAGCAATATAAAATAGATTTAATTTGAGAGGTGACACTCGAACGGAGACTTCCGTCCAATGATCTCAAACCATTTCACAGGCATTAATGAATTACATCTCACAAGTGTGCTCTGACAAACAGGCTATTCCCATCTCACAGGTGGAGATAACTGAGGAGGAAAGAGAGAGGTAATTTGTTATTACAGTGTCTCTCAGGGCCCAATTCTTCACTGTTGTGTTTAAAGGGTTTCTGTCACTGGCTTCAAGCCAATGCTGAGTAAATAACATTAAAAAGCTCTCAGATGTTCCAAGCATTAGTCCTTTAATATGAGATCCCTTCACTTTATGTAGCAGAGTATGTGCTCCTTGCAAACTGATATATAGACACCTTTGGGGACATTTTATTTTATAATGTCAATTCATAAGTAACTAAGGAGAAGGACATTGTGTACTGAGTGGCTCTACCATCATAAATTAAACCCAGTAACCCACCTTTTGATTCTTTACAAGCCTTTTTAAAGAATGAGGATTCTTGAGAGGGAGCTTTTTTTAAAATGGGACATGAAAAGTATATTATTTTGTAAAAAATTAAGGTGTGACCAGAAATATATCTTTCAGCACCATGTAAACCAGCTAAGATCACAAAATAAGAGGCGAGTGAGCAGAGAGCCCTTAAAAAATGCATGTCAAAGAATTTGGATAGACTGATAACTACGATTTGTTTGAATTTACAATTAACGTTATGAGTGTGTGTAGTATTACTTAAACCGTTCCTGAACTGTGCTTATCAGAATTGACTGATACCATGAGATGTGACAAAAAGATGTCACTCATATCCTCTATAAAGGTCAGTTCTTTGTAGTTATTTGTAGAAGTTTCTGCTTGTTTGACAAATTGATAGAAGAAAAGTTACATTAAAAGATACTAAGATATATTTTTAGATACAAAAGGGCAACAAGACTTGGTGACTTGCCAAGGGAAAGCAGAATAATAGGTTGGGCCATCAAGGAGGATGTCTTTAAAACAAAGGGCTTTTCACTGTGTTCATGTTCCCAATTTAAGGCAGGATAAAAATGCAGGATTCCTTATGGAACATGAGAAAAGGGTTTATCAGAAAAAAATTGTTTGCTTGCTCTTTAGAAAATTAATTTAATTAAAATTGCTCTTGATCAAAGATGAGAGAGCTAATAGATACTCCAGTTTCTGAAACTAAGCAAAGTGGGATGACATAATCATCCACAGATATATTCAGAGATGGAAGGGAACCACAAGGATCATCAAGTCCAGCTCTTAAGCAAATGGCCCATACAGGGATGGAGCCCACAACCTTGGTGTTATTAGCATGACTAGCACCAAAAAAGAGCATAAGGAAATTAGTATTGTGGGCCTGGGAAATCATATGTGAGGGGCAGCAAGGGACAATACAAAAAATCAGCTAGGTTGAATAGCCAGCTATCCTGATTTGCTACAGGGGAGCAACGGAGGATCACTGGAGGGAGCACAAGGAAAGCTGCACTGGACTGGACACTTCCAGCATTTGAAAACCATTATTTTTGGCTTGATTTTTAACAGTGTCATTGTGCTTGTGGCATATAAACTACCTGAACTAGGAAGGGAGATTATCCCTTCTTGTTTGTGGGCTATACCTTGAAGTCGATGCTGACCAAATCACTCCTGTATTATGACACAGTCTACATCTTGTCTTAAGCTTAGCAAGAATAAAGTCCCCTGCAAGTATGAGGTGCTATGACACAGCACATATAAATTATCCATCAAAATAAAACCAATGTCTCTAGTACCAGCCCACAAGCAAACCTCCACATTAAGCACATCCCACCCAAACACACTCTGCCATAAACAATAAAAATGAAAGTAGATATAGATATAGATAAGAATATAAGGGCCTTGTGCTATTTACAATGCTTCTATGTTTCCCATCTGTCTAGAGGAACATCCCCATCCAAATCTCAAGCTAGAAGTTAGGAAGCAAACATTTTTGTATGTACGCAAGATGCATGTGAAAGACAAAGGTTACCCAAGTCCCCACTCCTGGATTCTCTCAAGTCTGGCAGTTAGCTCATCCACTGCCTTAGGAAAACTGCTCTCCTCTTTGGAATAGATGAGGGATTTATAGACACCTGCCTAACTCCAACATCCAGCTGCAGCTTTTGAAATAAAAGAACAGGTCTGTGATTTGTTACAAGCCACCTACATGCATAAAAGGCACCCCCGCAAATTCTGCTGGTGATGGATTCTTTGCAGAACACTGGTTTGAAATCAGCCTCCAGGCTAAAATGAACAATTAGACAGCTGCCAAAAAGCCAGCATCGTTTTGGCTCCACATATTCACATCACTCATCAGAATAGAGCCCATGTTTCACTGGACTTTTGGGCATCGTCTAAACAAACCTGTTGTACAACACTATGAGACACCTGGGACCACAAAGTACTCATGATTGTACAGAACACTGCCAATCACAGCCGTGATTTGGAGGCAGCAACAAACATTTTCAGAGTGGTCTTTATGTGTGGTCATATGAGAAGTAGCATCGACTGACAGAAAACTTCACTGAGAACTTTCAATTATTATAGTGGCCATTTATTAGAACAGCATTTAAGCTCACCAGAAGTCCAGTGCCCATTACACTTATTACTTTGTCTTGGTAATTTACAAGGCCAATAACTTTGATAATTTTTTTTTTTTGGTGACAAGAGATTTGTGCTCAGCTAAAGTTATGTCCCTGATAATCCCAGAAGAAAGGTGAAGGTTAGGCACATAATGAGCACTTTGAACAAATGTCCATGGATAAATTCAGCAAATAGAAATGAAACCACTTTTTCAAGTTCCTATAACTTTCAAATTCCAGGAAGCTAAAGCTAAGAGATATCAGCTTTGTTTCATAACATCCAATTATGTAACTACCACTATTTCTAGAGATACTGGCCTGTGAAAATTACTCTTTCAGTATATGAAGGAACCAAATAACAAAACCCAAACAGTAAAACTTTGCTGTTTATGCATGAGAAGATTTTTGAACCACTCAGTGAGTCATTTTATGAAGCAATTAACTTTCCTTTTTATGCAGATATTTTTTCTTCGTCTGCCACCTTTTTAATAGTCCTTTGCATAAATTGTAAAATAATTTCTCATTCCCTCAGAAACAACAGCTGCATTGTGAACTCCTGAATTGGCATGTCTTTGGAATACATTATAATAATTCAGAAACTGCTGCCATTTCTGTCAAGCTTTCATTCATATGAAGGTTGCTTCAAACGTCCCATCCTCCCTCCCCCTTTCATTGCTATTGCTGATCTCAGATTGTCCAGTCACTTCCCTTGCTCTCCCAACTCCCTCTCCCGCCTCCAGTCTCAGCCCTTTCTCTCTAAAGCTTGACATAAATCTCCTTCCCTTGCCACTCCCTAGAACTGGCTCTCTGTAGCCTTCTCAGCTGAATTAGACACAAATGATTTGTCTTGACTTCCAAAGCCCTTTGTGGCCTATCTGCTCACCACTGACCCTCTCATGTTCAATATCAAAGGTCAGCGCTCGCTTCCAATTAGTCTATGAGCCAAGGTACCTTCCTCTGACTGCAATGCTTTCAAAACAAGCCCAGTCATGCTCTTTCCTCTGTTGCCCCTCACACTTGGGGAAGGAATTGTCTATCAGTATCTGCAAAGCCTTCACGTTCTGCCTTTTTAAATCCCCCCTCAGATCTTCACTTTGCCTTCAGAAACCACAGCAAGAGCTTGACTGTTCATGTGTCAGGGCAACGCTCAGCTACACAACAGGAGCTTCCTCACTGGTGTCAGTATGCTACAGGGAAATGCAGTTTTTGTGTGCCCTGTTTTGCAACTCAGTGGAGGAACTGTGGCTGATAACCTGAACTTTGTGGGTCCTGAAAAAAATGCAAAAAGTAATGAACAAGAGAAAGCATAATAGGAAAGCACAGACTATTTGTCTCTAGGGCCCAGACTCAGGCATTGCAAAGCTCACATCAGCTGAAATTTGTTACTGAATGAAAAGTCCTGGTCCATCACCTACAACTTCAGGGTGACCCTTTCTCATTTCAGACAGAGTTGCAAAGTCTGGCCAAATTATACACAGCTTACGTGGTTCCAACCTATATAAAGTTTGTAGAATTCCACAGATTTGACAAAAATTTTGTTTTCTTGATCAATTCAGACTCTGGCCCCAAATATTAAAAATTTTTACATGCTCAAAAGAAGTCACCAGTGTATATTACCTTGAGCAAATTCACTCACCATGCCTCAGCATTTCTTTTCCAAATGGCTGGTTTGGCTGCAGTTTTCCCAAAATTTTAGACTGAGGTATGCACACAGGAAAAATTAATTCTGATAAAGGTTATAAGTAACTGAAATTCTATTAGGTATCTGAAATTCATTCATATGAATAACTGAAAACATGGCCATACAATGGTAAGTTTGCCTTAAACTGATAGATGATGCTCCCAGCTCCATTATTATAAACACAGTGGTTTATTATGGAGATAATTGTGGGTTGTTCAGGTGGAGGATGGAGATGTGTGTGTGGGAAGTAACAGAATGGAGGTAACTAAGTGAGTGGAGTGTAGGTGAATAGCTGAATGGCTTAACTGTTAATTTCCTTGGGGTTTTTTTACAATTTACATTAGTATGCAGAGAAGTGGGATCTAACTCAAAGAACTTTTCTGAGCAGGGGAAAAAAATCAAGCATAATGTGTACATAACCATGTGAAATACAGAAACTCGGTATTGCATTATGTAATTTACTTGAAAGTTGTAGCTTGTTGTCAGAAAGGCCCTGCTGGGTTTCACAACCTGGAAAAGTGGCTTTCATGAAGTATGTTATTCTTCGAGAAACGAGCGATGCCGCCATTTGCTTCATACCACTGACACAATATTTAGCTCTGTCATTTAAATATAATTGCTCTATTTTTAGTGTTATTAATAAATGCAGATTGCAAGGGATAAGTAAATTCTCTTATAGTGATAAAGCAATAGTTTATTTAAAAAAGAAAGCTGACACTTACTGTATATTCTAGATTTTTAAAAAATTTACCATTATAATGGTAGCTTAGCTGTGGTAACGGTTCAAGGTTTTTGTGGTTTAGTATCTTTAATACTCCAGTGTAATCTACTCCAGTCATCCTTGACAGAGAATAAAGATGGGTTTTCAAGGATCACAGCTTTCAAGCTGTGTGGAAATGCCCATTTTCCATCTTGAAAGTAATCACATACACACACAGATAAAGACAATGATACTTTGGCTGGTATTTATAAACTGAATCTAGGAAAAAGTGCATGTTTTTGCTTAAATCTCTTTTTTTTTCATGGCCAAATTCCCCGTACCCAGAAATCCCATAGAGGTAGTAAAATTGCCATCTTTAATGGGCATTTCATCCCTCTGGCAATCATAGCTGCAGCCTTTAGCACTGACATGAAGCTACCACTTAAAAAAAGCTTGTCATTTTCCAGTGAATATAAAATTTATACTGTTCTACAAAGTCAGAAGAAAAAAATATCCCAAACCCTCTAGCCCCTCTTTCATGAATGAATGTCAATATATGTATTTTTAGTTCTAAACAGATATAAAATCTGAAGGCTTTTTGCTCCAGAATTTGCATCCTCTTCTCCATGGTGAAATTCAATCCATGCCTGCCTGAATTCTGGTCAGTTGGATTCAGTCAGTCTTCATATTGGCAACACAGCCTGGACCTCTGAGCTCAACCAGCCATTCCTGGTGCACTGGAAGCAAGAATCTGCTTTCATGATGTGTCAGCCAACTACACTCCCCAGATCAGTTAAAACTGGTGCTCATTTTGGTGCAGAGGGCAAAGATCCAATGAGATCAGGCAGAAGAACATTCTACAGCAGCAGCCAGAGGCCCCAAACACCTTTTTCCCCTTGTCATGCGATGCTCTCCAGAACACTCCTTTCTCTGCTTCTCCCTAAGCTCATGAGGACCCAGTGCCATCTGGGGAGGATGGCTTGTACTGGTATGGGGATAAATTAATTCTTACAGAAGAAGAAACAGAAAATTCTGCTAATATCTATGTATGTTCTATGTTCCACTGAAAAACTGAATTGGCTTTAAAGTAATGAAGTAAGAGATACCTTTTTTTTTTCAAACTTACTCAGAGTATGTTTTGAAGCTTTACTCTAGCTACGGAAGCAATAAAATTATTAAACAGAAAGAAACCAAGCTAGAAAAACAAAAAAGAAGAAAGGAAATAAACAAAGGAAGGAAGAGAAAAAACAAGAAGAGAGAATGAGAAAAAGCCAATTTCTCCAAGAAATTCCTAGATTTTAAGAATTAAGGCTTTAAGAAGAACCTGGATGACAACTATCACAAATCTCAGCATCACAAAATCCAGTAAGGGTGTAAGAATTGACAATCTGGACTCATCTAGGTGTGTTCAAAAGGCAGCATGTGGATCACATTGTTCCTACATTGTGCATAATGTATAACTTTTGCCTTACTCTCTATTCTTAGTTTGGCACCTTTCAGAAGGACTAAGCAAAAATAAAATTCAACAAATCTAAGAGAAATCCTCTTAACCTGGGAATACCTTTCACAAATTGTTTTGCATTGCTGATCTGCATTATATTTAGTAGCATTCTATGCAACTATTCATAGTAGCAAACTATGTAGCTTTTGCTTGAAGCTCTTGATAGTCTGAAATAACACAAAATATTATGTTTGTTCCAAATAACACAATATTGGAGAACGGGAAAATCATATTAACCTGTGAAAGAAGTAACATAAGCTGAATCATGTAACTCTACCTTCTCAAGACAGTATCCAAGGGTCTGAGACACCACATGAGTCAGTCAATGGTTGTGTAGTTCACCAGGACTGGAAATTTGTTTCTACTTTAAGACTCACACAGTCAGGAGATTCTTTTGGTTGTGTTGTGGGTTTCTTCCCCACCAATACCAGATAGGCATCTCAGAAGATTATCTTGATTTCACATAATTTTATCTGAAGGAAAACCACATTTTCTTAGTCAATGCAATTTAGAAATGAAAATGTTACGGTTTCTATTTAATAGAAAAATTAAATACAGTTGAGTTACATTTACCAGCTGAAAAAGCTGAAATATCAGTATTGTGTTTTGCTCAAAAAACATTTCCTACAGCCTGAAAATTTAATAAAATACATGGAAATAGGTGTAAAAGTACATAGGTGTAAAAGTATGTATGTGTGTGTGTGTATCTGTCAATCTGTCTTTATATAAAATCAGTTACTGCCTCGTCAAAAACTCCTTCAAAGTAAGTCCTTCCTATACTACCAGGGAACAGAGGAACCCATACTTTTAAAAACCAAACACTGAAAGAAAAGTAAGAAGGGACAATGTACCAAAAATTAGCCCACGTGCTCCACCAGAAACTTGCTTTTTAGGTTTTTTTGCTGCTTTCTTATATGACTGTTAAGAAGTTATGCTGACAAATCCCTTTTAAAAACAAGATCATTTCAGCAGGTCTTACTGAGTCTGGTGCTATTGTGTGTTGTCAGTTCAATTATTTGAAGTCAAAATTCAGTCATATTTATGACATGCTGTCGGTCTGTTTTGTGTTCATCATGAGATATTGGTGCAATTTTATCCATTTGAGACTCAGATCAAGTCATAAATACTTCATGACTCCACTGTACAGACCAATCCACAAGGCACCCAAGCATGTGCACAGCTGGATACAAATATACATAATGCACAGAGTGAAGAGAAACAACAGAAAGGGACAGATCTAAAAATTAATGCATATTACATAGATCTGAAATGAAAAAAACCAAACAAACCCACGAGACATTTTAAAAGGCAATTCAAAATTATATTATAGAGAGTATTCTCAGAGTTATTGTGGAGGTTTGGTGCTCATTTAAAACAATTCGCTTTTTTCATGTTTGTCAGTTCCTCCTGGTTACCACCTTGTGCCTAGGCAATTCCAGCTGCCTCTTTGCTGGAAGCTGGATGCTCTTGCATTCAGATTTAGAATCATCTGGTCAGTGTCCACTTCCACACAAAATAGGAATTGCTCATTATTTCTCCTTCCTTCAGTTCAAAATAGTGCTCTGTTGGTCCTCACTTTAAGCACAAGCAGGTGTATTCTACCCTCCATTTTAGTAACAAAGTCATGATTCTGCCTTACTATGTGGCAAGAACATATCTGCTTTTCTTCTTCTTGCTTCTTCAGACTAAAAGGGGGAGGCTTTCTGCAGGATTATGAAAAATGCCTCTGAAAATTTTTCTTAACTCTAGCTCTGTGTGAGTCACTTCAGAGAACCACTAAGCAGCTTCAACACTAGACTTATATTCTTTGAGCAGTAAATACCTTATTTTCTCCCTTAGGCATCACTTGTAAATACTTAAACAGTCAGTCACATGACACTAACCTGTTGGACAGTGCTGAATCACACTTAGAACTGGGTCAAGTACAGATTACAGAAACAGAGAAGGAGATCAAATGACACTCAGCTGATGAAGATTCATTGAACCCTACAAGAGGCCAGAACTGAAATGTTTCACTTCTATTATATTTTGCTTCCTCTGTTTCAGGAAATCTAAATAAATAACAAGAGAACCTCACCGGACGTTCTTTAACATGTGGAAAGAGGCATGGTTCCCGAATGCCATTGAAGAATTCTTGTATGAAGGTCAGTGCTTGGAGAATCTGATGGTGAACAGGAGAGCAAAGATTACAGAGTTATCCAAAACTATCCATCATCTGAATAAAGGGAAAGCAGCAGGTATTGATCAGCTCTTTGGAGAAATGTTGAAAGGGGGTGGAAGGTCAAAACATGGAAGTTACACTGTCTTGGAAAGGAACAAAATCAAGATCAAATGACAAAGGCAGGACAATAGATTCTCACTGTACAATATACACAGCATGCATATTGTAGCACAGCTGAACTGAAATTTCACAAAGTGCACAAACACACAAATACACCATGGAAATATATTGTATATCAAAAAGGTGAGGCATATGAATTGCAAAATATGAAGTAGAACAAGGCAGAGGGAAAATAGGGAAAATCTTACACAGCCATTCGTGCAAAAACCTGGGACATTTGCTGCAGATCTGCAGTTTCTACCAGTTATTGAACAGGACTTGTCAGAGAACAAAACCTGAATATACAAAAAATATCTGAAGCAGACAATTGTAGAAAGAATTGCTGAAAGACAAAGAAACACACTCCTTAAGGCACACGTGCTTCTTATTCTACTTTGCAAAACCTCTTCCCCCATTTGTGAACTGTTGCCAAGTAACTTTTCCTTGGTACCTGAGCTGAAACTGCTGAGATTGTGAAGGTTTGGTTCTCGCTGCCTCTATTCATCCCAGCACAACATAGGGCAGTGTATCAGACATCAGCTGTTAGTCAAGTGTGCTCTACCCTGAATCCTACTGCCATAAATGCTGCACTACCTGGTTCAAGTGGGAACCTGACACTATGACATCTCGCAAATCAAGGAATTAATTTGAAAGAAAAAGTCCAACTGCAGAGCAGAGATAATCAAAAAAATGCTTGAAAAATGGCTTAAAGCTGGCTGGAAAACTTGAGGAAGTATTTTGGAAAAATTATAGAGCATGGGGTTATGCTTAAAACCACATGAAACAGGCTATGCTTACGTTCTTTTTTAATTAATCAGGATTCTGAAGACCACATGTTACTCAATAGCCCAAAAAATTTTATAAGAAATTATTTCTAGAAAAATACAGGAAATTCTATGCCTGCAATGTTAACTCATCTGAATTTTATTTCCTTCTATTTTTGAAGGAAAATGAACCATGAAGAATCCCATTTACTCCCATGACTAATGACATTACAAATATCAAGTTTGGTCCAGTCATCTGTATTTTCATTTAAGCCAACAGCATAGGTGAATAAGCATCTGGCAAAGATTCTAGGTTACTCTATATGTTAAATTACTGTTTTACAACTAAACACCTGCTGTGAGAATTGAAACAAATAGGTGAAGCATTTTTCACTGAACACTCTCTTCAGGATCATCTCATAGTGGCTCTCACCGTGATTCTAATTGGCAAAATAAATCTGGTGAGTGAAAACAGAGCCACCTCAAGCCAAGCTAACATTTCTTTTCCTTGGTTTGAGTCTCAAAAGCAGGAAAAAAAAAAAGCCTGTGCATTTTTGCTCTGTGCTAGAAGTCCAGGAAAGGGCATTCTCACACTGGCCCAAAATGTTTACTCAAGTACTATGCAAAAAGTGTTTGAGTTGCTTTCAGCAGCACAGTTGCATAAACGAGATTTCATGTGCTTTCAAAATACCCTAGATTGATTTTTCTCCTTTATTCTGCCTTTGCACTTGTATAACTTTAATTCAGTGCATTTACACTAACAAGGTAGAACTGGTACCACATATCTGCTCACTTCATAAAAGTGTATTTTTATTGCTGCCCACAACACAGAGACAGAGGTGATTGTGTTCAATCCTCTTCACTTCATCCCAAGTGTCAAATTTGTCATTTTTAATTTTGCCAAATCATATCCTACAACTTTCAGAAGTGTACTAGGAGTGTGCCTGGACCTATTACTTTGGAAACAATATCGAAGGTATGTTAGAATTTAGAGATGAAAATAAAGATAATTAAAATATTTTTCCAGTATCTTTGGAAAGCATAATAAAAGATACAGAGAACAGCATTCAACTCATGTAGCCTTCTGGCATCACTTACATAAAGTTTAATTAAAGCTTCCAAACACATCTAACCTCTTCCTTTGCTCTGCAGAAGGGTGCCTTGCTCAGGTCTACAGAGCTTTTTGCCATTAGCTTGTCTACTCAGATGAGCTCCTGCAGAAAGTCAGTGGCTAAATTCACTTACACAAACACATACCTTTTCTTTTTAGCCTTTGAAGCTAAGGGAGCTCTTAGGTACCCTTCAAAATCAGTAAGAACATGGTTTTACCATTCTGCCCTCCAAACTTACTGTCCAGAAGCAAAAAGAGAATGAAACACTGTGATCTGAAGTGGAGTTTCTCTAACTTACTCTTATACAAGGATCAAAAGGACAATTTTTATGAGGCATTCTATAACTAAACTCTGCACATAAAAAGAATAAATCAATACATTGATTTTTCCTCACTAACAAATATAATTTACCAAAACACTGTGTTTATTACAATTCATTCTGCTGTGTTTCTACCTGGTGAAGCTATTTGTCAATTTCAAAATGGAAAAAAAAAAAAAGCTTTCATCATTCCCACTTATTGTCCTTGCTCACCTTTAGCTGTTGATGAGCTCTGTCATTGAAAAAATTGCCATCCATTCTCTCTCAAATCCGCCTTGCCAAACCCTTGTAATTCTATGCCAGTAGAAAGAATCATGCTCTCTACTTTGCCTCAAGTAAACAATGCAAATATCAACAGAAAATATAAATATTCTCATCTACAATATAAGATCATTACATAGAACTGTCAGCCTACTCTACAAATTCCCATCTGATCACAGGGATGTTAATTAGTGGGGAAGAAAACCTTGCAAAGGTTTTAACACTTCTGACTTTGGAATCTCAAAGCACTCTACAGAATTAAGTAAATTCTACCTCATAAGAGCCTTCCAAATTAAATTCTTAGGTGAAAGAAAAAATAACATTTAGGGCAGAAACTCCACCCCTCCCTCACCCCAGCCCCAAAACTAAGGGCCATATTACGAATCTGTTCTTGCTTCTGGTAGAAATTATTTGCACACTTAAATTAATTGGACTATTTCATATAATAGCTGCATACCAGTGGAGGAGAAGCTGTTCACAGTGCAACTGCAGTGACAGCCAAAGTCTCACATTATTTCCCCTAAAAAGTCAGTGATAAAGATATTGGCTAGCCTGGAATCAGAAGACCAACACTCTTTTTTCCTCAGTCAGAAAATGTTCTGCTAGAAGCAACCTAAAAAGATAATGTAGTCCAGCCACTTTACCAAAACAGGTATTATGCAAGACACATTGATTCATTTTCCAGTAAGACTTTCCTAATGTCTCCAGATAGTCTAAGATATTGTCAAGCTGCTTTTAGAATAATATTTTTTTAATAATACCTAGAATAAACTTTTTCTGGAAAGTATACTAGCTTCCTTTTCTGTTCTCCCTCCTAGCCTTTCACTTGTGTTTTTAAATTGCAAGTTTTCTAAAGCAGTAACTGCTTCTAAATATGCTTATATATTAACTTACAGAACCTTCCCTCTCGAAATTTTCAGATGATATTAGAAATCAAATAATCCCAGTGACCTTTATTTTTAGTTCTCTGCTCTAGTCAAATTTTCAGTTTTTAATCATACTGAAAACAATCAGCCCTGGTCTCATCTTTCATTGTAACAATGTTCTAACCATGAAATATTACTGATTTCTTGCCATATTTTAACATTATTGCAATCCCTCTCACAAGATACTGTCAAATGATACTACAAGACTTGGTTTTATCTGACCAAAACATTCAAGAAAAGGAAAAAGGGTTCTTCTTCTTCACTTTTATTTATTTATTTATTGTTAACAGGTGCTTTTGATTCACTAAAAGCTTTCCATCCTCTCATCTTCTAATCATTTTCCTCATCTTTAGGCTTGTTCTCACCTAGAACAGGCTCTTTCAGTGTTCTTTCACTACTTCAATCAGAGTGATGGTGGTACTGACCTGGAGTTACTCACCTTCTTTGGCTTGGATGACAGTTAATTTTGTGCTTTTACCCAGAACTTCACCACAGGCACCTCATTTTCTCAATTCACCATCTGAGAATTTCTTCTTCCAGTGATCATCTCTAGCACATTTTACCTCAAATGTGAATGTAAACAATGACCCCTGAACTAGTGAAAGCACGAGAGGGGGTGAGCACGTACAATGGTGAAAAAACATTAATTCTGTTTCTTTTAGGACATCTTTATCTCTAACACTTACAGTTGAAATGTAAAAGGTCTGGTTATCAACCACAGGCCACAGCTGGAGAGAAAACATCTCCCTCTGCAATGATAGCCTGACACTTGCTTCAGGGTCAGAAAGGGATCCAAAGGTTGCTTTTGTATTAACATTAATATTAACATTTCAATATTTTCTTTTTCACTCAGAAATATGAAAAATACAAACTAGAAAATGCATTTGTTTCCCCAGTGAAGCTTTTCTGGACATGTCACTTAAATTTTTTCATCAGAAGTACTATTGCATTTGTTTTGGTCTGTATTTTTTTATTCTTTTGTGTGACCTTTTGTAAAAGCAGTTCCTTCCTTCTCGTCAAGTGCACTTGTGAGATGTTTTCTTCATTTCTGACATTTTTTAGACTGTCAAAATTCTTCTGGAACACACTTCTTTTTGAACATGGTGCAGATTTGAGTTGTTAGAATGAGGGAAAAGAAAAAGGGAGCAAGTAGCAAAAAGACATAAAGTCAAGAAACCATGAACTAAAATTGAAATCAGGACTGTTCACTAAAATAAAAAATGTATACTAGAATTTCCATATGTATTTTAGAGATTACTGATTTTAAAATCCCTATAAAATTTTCAAATTTTTACTGGGATGGAAATATTCTTCTGTCAGAAATGGCATTGCAGAGCAATAGTTGTAAAGAATTACAACAATTCACTTACAAATTGTCATCTTTAGTTTTTCAGTCCCTTTTTCCAGGTTTCCTCTTGTCCTCTCCCATGAGTTCTTTTCATGCCTGCACTTGCTCCCTTCTCTTTAGAAATAACCTTATGCTTCTCATCTTTGTAAGCTTTCAGCAAATGTCTTCCTATATAACACATCTCCATACCTTGGCTCCATCACCTCTAATATTTCTTTCTTCTCTTTGTTTTATTCCTTCTTCTATGCTCTTCTGTTTCTTCCATAATTCCCTCAGCTCGACACCCATTCTTCATTCAAGTCTCCTCCGACTGCGTTCTCAGTAAAAAATGGTGGTATCCATCCCCATTGGGACTGGCTTTCTTTTGCTACCTGCAATCCAACTCCAAATACTTATACCTTGGGGGAGGAGGGGAAAGGGAAGTCTTTCGCTCTGTGTATACACCTCAGTGATCTCTGCCTGTTCTATTTCAAATTCGAGCTGACCTAACATGGCAGGAAGCAAGCAGAACACGGAACTGTGTGGCACAAACACAGCTGGCCAACCCCAGTGGCACGTATCGGCTGCATGTGGGGTCCCAGAAGAACAAGCCACTCACACAGTTGCATTCTCCTGCTCAGAAATCAGGACAGAGCCTCCAACAGCCATGAACATAACTGGGGTGATGAGAGTAGTGCTGTTTCCAGACAGAGATACTTCGCAAAACTCTGTGCTTCATTCATGTCCGGGTGACAAGATCCACCTTCACTGCTTCTCACATAGGGTTCCCTTGCAGCAAATCTGAGGTTATACCAATTGATTAGCTAAAAAGTTAATTTCCAAGACCAGGAATAGACTTCTCTGAATTACTAAAGGGAACAAAATGAAGCCTTTCATTTCCATGTTCAGTATGAATGGGAAAGCAGGATAAAATAAGATGTGAGTCTTCCTTTTTCATGGTTTTCCTCCCTGTGGAGAATTTTCATTTTGTATTTTATTTTAAGTGATAAGAGAATCAATCTTGATATCAATGATATCAGGGTGGTGACATGGGACCCATCTCAGTCAATGTCTCTAGGTACAGTACAAATAATAAGTTATAATCTTGGCAATATCCAAATTTCTAAGAGAATTTTTGGAAATAGTATCACGGAGATTAAATGCTACTTCTAATTTTTTAATCAGTTTCTCACAGACAGCAATGCACAGGTGCCTTGACCTTAAACTTGGGTAATTATTATAATTAAAGAGCTAATACTCCATTCACAAATGTCTGCTGCACTATCTCTATTGTCTAAACCCCATTATTGTGCATGTAGTTCCTTTTCTGTTCCCGATTTCTTTGGAACTCTTCCAAGATTTACTCAGTTATTGTTTAAAGCCTTTCTCAGTATGTTAGTGTGTTGGTGTTTTGTGCCCTGCATCCTGTGACTTATGGATCATTGCAGTTTTGGAGAGATATTTACTATATCCATTCAAAAACATTACCCATCCCATAACCAGTAAATATACTCCTCTACTCAATAATTTCTGCTAACTCCTCAAATAAACCCATCCTTTCTTTATTATGTTGAGCAAATTAGACAAATGAATGTTTTGTAAAACTTGCAGCCTTTTCTGTTCCCTTGGGTCCCAGTCTGTCTCACTCCTTGTCTTTTTTATTTCCTTTTTCAGTGAGCACTACCCATATACCTCAGCTGTATTTACAGGACTATTTGGTCTAATTCTGTCACCGGAATGAAATCTATGCAAATGAAAGACTTTCTCAGTGTGCCTGCCAAATCATATTCTTTCCCAACTGCAAATTTCTGCCCAAATTATTTTAAAATAGTTTTAGCTGCGGGAAGGGAAGGAGGTACACACACTGAAGAGAAATATTTAATTTCAATTTCAGACACTTTAAAGAAAACTAATGTATTGATTAAAAGAAAGCAGTACCTCTCTCCTGCTTTACCCTACAGCCCATCTTGAACAGAACAGAAGAAAGGTTGGTTCAATTCCTTCTTTTGCCTGAGGGGTTTTGAACCATATCTCCTGTAAAAATGTTTAACTACCATGTTACAGAGTTTTCATATTCTAGGATAAAGACTCTCTCAATCTCTCCTGCTGGTGCTATTCCACTTGGTTTAATACACTTAAATATTCTGAGGCACAGTGAAAATTACTCAGTAACATAAGGTTTGTGGTACTCATGTGGAAAATGGGGCCTCAGGGTTCAAGTCTTTGCTTCAATAAATATCTAAATATTTTTAAACAAAGCAGAATTTTAACAGGAAAAAGTGAAAGAATTTAAACCAAAGTGTGACACACTACAGTCTCCAAGACATTCTCCTTGACAGTGACAACTCCTGAGGAGGAGAGAGTATGGAGCCCAGGCCTCCAATGGATGAAGCACACAACAAAAGATGGGGATTCACTCATTTTGTAAAACTAGTGTGGACAACTGTTCTTCCCAGTAAAGACCTGTTCAGCCACTGTATAGTAATTTTGCTGATAGTTCTGGCACAATAGAAGATATACTTCAGTTTAAAAAAACTTGCAGAAATGCTAACCAAAGCCTATACTTAATTTTTGGTAATCACAACAGCAGTAAAATAGATGTCCTTACAAAAGAAGCTTGGGGAAAGGAAGGAAGGTATTTCTGCCGAACTATGTTCTCAGAGGTTAGAATTTGGCAGTTTTCATTATCATAGAAAATAGCTACCAATGTGGTGACAGCAGGTAGGACAACAAGTAAACAGAAAAGGGGTTGAGTTATAAATACACAACCACCAAATGACGTTTTTAGTGAAAAATAAGTGTTATTGATCAACAAATGTTTTGTTGTTCTGTACAACAGGTGAAGGAACAGATACCTACCTTGGAGTTATAACCTGAAATTAATTTCCTGTGAAGTATAGATCTTAAGGGGGAAATATATAATGATATTTTTATATAACCCATATATAAACAATTTCAAAAATGACATTTTATATAATTTCTATGGAAAATGAAAACATGCAGAGGTTTGCTTTTGCTTCATAGAGGCTTAAGGACTTGCTTCACTCAGACCCTTCACAATGTACCTAATTTAAAACAAAAACCCAGTTTAAAAAGATATGCATTTATAAAGCTTGCCAAGGAACACTCAAATTACGTGTACTACTCCATGAGAGAACTAGTGCAAGCAACATCAAGTTTATCTGTTAAAAATTTTACTGTCATGTTCCTGAATGTTCCTCCTGCAAAACTTAGGTGCCTTTTTTCAAAAGAAATCCTGGATATTTTCTGAAATTACGTTTTCTTTTATTCATAAAGTGTTCATTAATTAAAGCAAGCCAATATTGTCAGCAGAGATGCATCTGTTACTCTTAGTAGTCTCCAGGACAAATTCTGTTTTGGTGACGTCTGTTTTACTATTGTCCTAATGGAGCAAATGGCTAAAGACCGAGTTCTTTCTGATGTACACATGTTATAGATGCAATTAAGTCTTGCTATAGTAAAGAATCACTGTCAGCAGAGATTATTTTAATGGATGTACAGTATTACTTTAAACTAAGTCTTCACCATCTGTTCATCTTAATTACAAATGCAAAACCAACATATCTTACATTAGCATCAGAAAATGGGGAAATATCAGTGACTGAAATGTCCATATATACTCTTTGTGCAATACTGCATGCATCTGTGCCATTTTTCGTCTCCTCTTCCAAGCAACACAAATTGGGAAGAGGGGGAGGAAAGAAGGGGGTAGAATTATTCCTCACAGATAATTTTCTGGCATGGTTGAATATTTTTCTGGCAAACAAGGACTCATTATAAAACGTTTCAATATATTATGCTTTAGAATGATTTCCAAAAGTATGCACTTGCACTTGTACCTCATTCTAGCTCTTTCTGCCTGCCAGATTATCAGGGAAAATGAAAGAAAGAGCCAACACATGCTAATGCCATCTAATAAATCACCAAAATGGAGGTAAAAGAATATGCAAGGAAAGTTCTGAATTATACAGAACTAAGACATAATAAGGAATTAATATTTAAAAAATACAGCTCTGTATTTCTGACATGATTTTACTTTGTATGGACAAGATAGACTTATAGAAAATAATAAGTGACAGTACAGCCTGTCTATAATCTGCTGCAATTTGGTAGCTTGCTACAAGATACTTGGCCCTACAACTGTGCATCACTATGGAAGCAGCATTACAACAGTTAATGATTTAAACAGTTCCTGATTTTAAAGTACTTCGCCATCTCCTTGTTGACTCAGTTTATCTGGAAATCTGTTGTACTTCGTGGTACAAAAACATGCATCCAGACAAAATTATGATGAAGGAAAACTCAGGGAAAGATATAAGCTAGTATCTTGCAAGATACTAATATGTGCCAAAGTTACGAAAAATAAAATAATTTTAAAAACCTCAACCAAACACCCTGGCAAAGATTCCATCATCCTCGAATTTTCTAGCTAGTTCTCATGAAATGTGACAGTCACCTTTTAACGTCTTACCACGAAGATGTGTCCAAATCTAAAACTCTGATTTGGCATGTCTATCCTGAGATAATCCATGGACATAAATATATGAGAAACATGAGTTATGATATTATTCTCTGCTTTACTTATAAGAAAATATGCATGGAAAAGTCTAATTTCAAACTGGAGAGACCACATTAGAAGGCAATCGTTTTTTGTGGAGTCTTATCACTAAATGATAAGCACTTCAAAGAGATGGTTGGCATTGTGTCAATAAGAAGGATAATCAAACTCAGACAGAGGTATAGGATGTAGGACTAGCTGACACGTAAACTCTGTTTCATTTGCAATTGTGTACAACTACAGTATAAAGAAAAAATTTTATGCAAGTCTCTAATAAATATATTAGTGGAAATAGATTTGGAGAGATATTTCCCAATAATTTTTTACTTTGAAAGTTGTCAGGAAAACACCAGAAATCATTAATGCTGGTAATTTGTACTGGGGAAATGTGTATGGCCTTACATTACACCACCTGACATAACAATACCAAATATGAAAATCAAAACTGCTCTGTAATAAACAGCATTTTTACTGATTGCACATGATTATGTTAAGCAGCTTCTTCTAACAGTGTCACAGAGGTCATTTAATAGCTCCTATAACTAATCTTCCCAGATGACCTCTCCCCTCTGCTGATGAAGCCTATTCAAAACCTACTGCCCTTTGCTCATTTTACCATCTTTTATTTCTGAACTGTTTTGATCAGAAATACTTTTGGCAGAATTCTACTTTGATCAAATTTTCTTTGGACATCTCAGCTCACCTATGTGAGTGATGTAAAAGGAAACATGTCCTTATCATTGTTCTCATTATTACTATTATTTCCTCGAAACCACCACATCAATAAGTATAAGAAATCACTCATCAGGTATTTGACATCTGTGCAAAGTACTGCAGTTTCCAGCCTCTTTCTCCCAGCACTGAGAAGAAAATTCACACTTTCACATTTGCTCCTTTTTAACAAACTATTGAAAAAATGCCCCCATCTCCCAGAAATACCAAACCGGAAAAGAATGTCGTAGAATGTTACCATCGAATTCAAATAATGTGGAGAAAACCTCGTACGTAAAACCAAATATGTATGCACTGAAAATACACAGAGTGCTGCAAACCACAGATATTAACAATCAACTTTAAAAACCAAACCAAACCAAAAACTGACAGGAGTAAAGAGCAGGTCATGTCACTCTAGGTGGACTAGGATGAAATTCAAAGTTATTATCAAGGTTGAGCAGGGCGAAGCGGAGCGGGGTGCGAGGGCCGCAGGGGAATCCCGGCCGTGCCAGGAGTCCCTAGGGGGCACTGCGCAGTTAATATTGGCAGAGGCGGCCACTGCCACAAAGACACGGGGCTGCTGCCCAAAAACGTGAGCAAGCGTTTTGTTCTCAGAGCAGCTTCCTGATTACGCTGTGAGCCCCTACTATTTGTCCTTATATAATAACGAACTACTTTCTATCGTAAATATTTTCCTCTAGGATCATTTAATATTCTAGTAAAATGAAGGAATTGCAGAATGTATGGACAATAACCACAGAGAATGAAAGAGAAGCAGTAAAATACTCCTGTTTGGGGGAGGGGGCAGGTAGAAAGAAGATTAAGTAAGTGTTAAAGTAGTCTTGATTATAAAGGTTAAATAAAACTCGAGTTTATATATAAATATATATATATATACACACATATATATAATTTTGTGCAAATGAAAAAAAAAGAGAACTACTATTGAGTTTATGAAACAACTTAAATCCTTGATACAATGAGATTTTTCTGATTCAGCTTCAGGATTGAATGATTTTTCATACAATAGGTAAAGAAGTCAAATTTGTGGTTTTGTTTCCACACAAAAATAATGCAATTATTACAGTGCCTGCCTGCTGAAACTATCAAACAAAGAAATGCCTTTATTCTTCAGCTTTAAACTCAGAGCTACTGATCAGAGCAGGCTCGAAGAATGCTGAGAGAGTACCTGCACTATAGAGGCCTGCTGGTCAATAAAGCTGTGATTTTACAGTCTGAATTATGTAAGTTCCAGGACATGGCCACCTTATAAGGGAGCAGTTTAAATAGGTGCCTCTATTTTGTGTGTATCTGCAAGGGAGGATGATATTTCATTTTTTAACTTGAGAATGTAGGTATCATAGGAATTCCGTCTATCCATATCAAATAGCAGTGTACACAGGAAAGGAACAAATATGGACCTTTCATACAAAATTCCCGGTTGCTCTTCCTGATCCCAAGTTAGAACTGACAACATTAATGTTTTTTTACACTAAACCTCTACTTCAGAAGCAGAAAGCAAGTAAGGAAATGAGTGCTGTTGGACAAGATTTTATCTTTCCTCTGCCACTTGTTTATTGTCACTAAGGACTTATGCCCTTCTCTGATAGTTTTAGCCACCATCTTCCAATTCAGCCCTCTAAGCCTGAGGTTCCATGTGAAATGCTAATCCTGCCATGAAGGGTGCCGTATTAAAGCCACTCCTGGAAACTTCACATTAACCATCAGCTTTGCATTATCTTGTATTTAGAGCAGGTTTAAAGCAGGCTGTCAAAATCAGAGTTGCAACTTTATGAGAAATTCTATTTTTGAAAAAGAAGAATTTTACTTGTTAGCCAAAGTTACACAGCTTCAAACTTTCCCAAAGAAAGGGCAGAGGAATTAGTTTTAAGATAATCAAAACATTTTGAAAATTTCAAAATAATATCATGCCAAGAAGTTGAATGATTACCAGCATTAGAGCAAGGAGTCCAGAATCCTTGGAAGCTTAGCTTATGTCTTCTAAAAATTCTTCAAAACGAACACAGGACATTTTGGTTGCCATTAATCTGGGTTTTTGAGCCAAAATTTGCTTCATTGTTACACATCAAAATAGCTGTAAGAGATTCGATAAAGACACCATGAGCATAAAATCAAAAAGTTTCTAAAATTAAAGCAAAAAATAGACAAATATACCATGAGGGTGGGAGGATCAGTCTTCAATAAGCATTGCCTTCAGCCTGGTGCTGTGAAAGAGACTATCACCCATCAGACACATAGGAGCAAACTTTGTAATTACAAAATTTTGCTGATGAGAAAAGCAGAAAATCTTTTCTCTGCAGCTTTTATTTCTGATATTCTGGACTCCATTACATACTCTTATTTCACCATTGACTACATTTTATTGTGTACTGTAAATGTAAAATACTTACTTTATTTCTATAACTCCAGGCATATTCCTAGCAAAAGATCTATCTTTGAAGCCTTTCTATTAATGTAAAAATAATAATTTAGAAATTGATACCACTATAGTTTTACTGAACATATATTTTGAGAAATATTGTAATATTTTTACTTTGTCAGTCAAAATGGGGTAAATGACACTTTATTTTCGATGAATTTCTAACAGATGAAATAATGCTAGTTTCTTCTTACTACATCACACTTTGAGACAATTTCTTTGTAATGCAGGTCCCAAGGACTTGAAGAATTTGATTTTGATGAATCATGATGAGTTAATCAGAAGTAACATTCCCTGTCACCTCAGAACAAAAGCTAGTCACAAGTAACCTTGAAATACTATTTCATGGAACTGTGTAAACAAGGAGCTGACAACTTTTACAGGGCAATTGGTAAGATTATATGTTTCTTTCCTAAATTACAGATAAACTGTGATAGTAGGAACTCAGTAGGAGCCAGGAACAGGCATTTAGGTTTCACCTAGCCACTTGTCTGGTACCCTATCCCCTGTCTGTGAGGTGGTGGCTTCCCAGCTTGTGCTGAGTCTTACAGAGCCAAGAACTGGGATCTGCTGCCTCTCACAGTGCTTCTCTCACACCACAGCCTTCACCCCCTGCCTGGGCTGCACATCATTTGTCATGGACCCCTGCACTCTGTTGGGAACTTGTGTAATAGGTTGCTGAATGATGGTCTGAATTTGGGATAGGTGCCCGAACAACATAAACATGGAAGTTAAATTAGCATTCCTTACAAAGGCTGAGAAAAATACAAAAGAAAAGAGCAGAGGAGAAACTATACACGCATGTGGTGACTTCTCCATTTGTCTTCTGACATTGCTTACTGATGGAATGTAAGAATAGCCCACGTATGAAAGCAGACAATTCACAGTGCAGTATTCCAGGGTCAAAATCTGAAGGCTCTGCAATGATGGGGAGAGGAATCATAGAGTCGCTAAGGCTGGAAAAGACCTCCAGGACCATCAAGTCCAGCCACTAACATAGAAAGAAACCCTGCAATCTGCTGTTGAACTTTAATCCCACTGCTGACACACAATCTGACTCTGGTCATTCCTTGTGGAAAGCAAACACTCTCTCCTTGCTGGCATTTGGGATTCAGCAGTGCTGTTATGAACTGCTGCAACGTAACGTCACAGCAATCCAAAATCCATGCCCTGACCATCTCCTTAAAGTCTGGAGACTTGATAAACTTCCACTGAGCTGTGAAAGACTGCCAAATAGTATAGACTTTGCTTGATACTACTTCCAACTCCAATGAAGAAAGAATTGCCACAAGATATCTCAAGAATTCAGCTGATAATTGTGAAAATAGGACTAAGAGTATTTATTTTTGCTGCATAACAGGCATTCTTAAGATATTTGAATTATCAAAAGCAATGGGCTAGAAAATAGTAGTAAAATCTTCATAAACACATCCAAGCTGCAAACTCCTGGTCTGAACTTCTGTGTTTCCAAGAGCAGCCAGGGGGAACAAAATGAAGGTTTTGACTGAGTCCTGCTCTGCATTTTGTGTTAATTCAACTTTTCTAAATGTAGTTTCTTTATGGAAACTAATTCACTTTTATTCCATTCTCATTCAGTCATACTTCATGCTTGTCTGTTGATTCAAAGTTGGTGATTCTCACTAGCCAGTTGCAAAACAAATTGAGAGGTTGAAAGGTCACAGAGACGTTAAGCTCATCCAGCTTTCAGAACAACCCCAAATCCCACAAAGCCGTGTTAAAAAAACCAAAACAACAACAAACAAACATTTATAGCTGTGAAAAGATAAGTTTTTCTTATATGAGTTAGTGAAATTCCTATTTGAATAAAATAACAAGTTCTAGCTGTGATTGAGGAGGTTCTCTTCTGTTGACGGAGAGGCAGCACAACAAACTTAAGCTATCTCAGGCTGCATGACATCTGGCTCCAGGCTCAGTGCAGCTTCTACATGCACTGCTTCCTGTCGCAGTAATTAAGTGCATTTTTCTTGATTAACAAAAATCCAAACAAGATAAAGAGCTAATTTGCTTTTTGCTTTGGTCCCAGTAGATGAAGCCTGTATGTATTTCTTGGGGGTTCTTCATCATTTAGCACTGAGATAAATCCAACAGCTTTCCTGAAAACACCATAAACAGGTAATTTTTGGATGCACCAAGCTTTTTGTAACAAGACATTTTATTTAAATTTATACTAAAGTTATTTTAGGCTTGAGGAGCTGAAAGGAAGGAGCCAATGTGAACAGAAATATTTTCTTATTTTACCTTCCTGTGAAATGGGAGAGGTGCAGATATTGAGTTAACACTTGCCAGCAATTCAAAGCTGATACCAATGTAGATTTGTATGAGAAACAGAGGGTGAAGCAACACATACAAAACAAATCTAGCCAAGGCCATTTTACTGTTCAAAATACGTGGAATGCAGTAAGTGAACATCCAGCAAAAGAAATGAGTATTTTGTTCTGAGAAATGGACATGGAAATCCTTGCTTGTATGAACAATCCTTAATTAAATGACATAATAACTGTCTAACAAATTCTGTAGAAAAAATAATTGAATAAATAATTAGAATAATTACAACTGAACTGGTGCTGAATTTAGCATCTCAGCACAAAAATAAAGTCTGTACAGGAATAGAAAGTCAAACCACTTTATCGAGTACTTCTTGGATTTGAAAACATGGAACGTATGCTGCAGAAACTCTTCCAAAAGAAGTTTCGGTAAATCTACATTTAAACCCTATTCTCTCTACTCATCTACTCTTTTAATTTTCTTTTCAAAACTGTCTGAATTCTAACTGCATTACAGTAACTGCTCCTGTATGAGGTGACCCCTTGGAATGAATTACACAGATGATAGCTGATGCACCACATGATCCCTTTGCAAAATATGGAGCTAATTTAACAGCATTAAATAAATCTCTTTTCTAAAGCTCAGTGTATGTTTCTAGCATGCAGAGCTTTTTTGTTGTTGTGGTTTGGGTTTTCTAGTATCCTTCATTTCCTATCCACATAAAATGGAGAATGTTTGAAGCCACTGTAACATTGTAATAAGGAGTTTTAAAATACCTGGATGGCTCAAACCACAGACTCCCTCAGGGCTCTGCAGTTTGACACGACCAGTAGCAGGCCAGTGGGTCATGCTGAGAAGGAGCCAACAATTCACAGTGAGTGAAGACTTCTTGGAAGCATTAGAAGTAAAAATGGTTACAGTTCATACTGAAACTGTGATAAATGCCTGGGGTACTTGGCATATATCCCTAAAGCTGAGAGGTTATTTTTAATACTCCTGCAGGTCACCTTTAAATGAATTTGCACATCAGTGACTAACTTTGCTAGAGCACATGTTATATGTACCAAAAGTAAAGAAACTTACATGTGCTCTATGACATCCTTAGACAACACAGTTCTTGCAGCATGAAGCTCATTGTAGTGCTCTTGTGAGTCTCTTAAAATTCTGATCAGCTTCTCCCAATCAGATACTGGGAAGTAACAAGGTTCTCCAACACCATGGGCAAAGTGGCAGTAAATTAGTGGCTTATGGACAAATATGTGCTCATCAACACCCTGGTGCTAACAATATAGAGATATAAACAAGTATTCACCCAGCATATTAACCCTTTATCACAATTGTCTCTGCTTTGTGTGTGCACTTACGAAGTCAGGGAACAACGCTGTTAACTATAGAACCAGTAGATAGTATTTTTTTTTTCTGTCACACCCTGGCAGCATGCCATTTCTAGAAGTTCTGGCTGCTAGATCTCCTGGTCTGGGTCTTTATGGACAACTGAACAGGCTATCAAATGCAATGCAGATTTTGTTGATTTTCATTTCAGCTCCTTTTCTGGAGGAAAACAAGTTCACCCCAAAATTATGGGACTATTTTTCCCACGCAATTTATGCTATTAATATATAATTTCATGCCATTTTACCCTGCTCTCCTTGGAGTACACTCTACTTCCTGTGTATCCTCCATTGATTCTGAATATTCTCGTAGTCTTTACCATGGCATGCAACCATAAGGTGGTAGCATCTGAACAGAAAAAACATAAATAATCTCATTATATACAAGAAACTTCAGTAAGTATGCTTCTTCAAGTAAAACAGAAGACAGAATACTTCTTGCGTCTCTAGTGATTTTGTTTTTATCATCTTTTCTATTATACTGAAATTACGTTCATTCAGACAAGGAACAGAGTCAAAAAAATACTCTATAATAAACAATTGATCTGTAAAATATACAGTTTCAGTATAATAACCTCCCTTTTATCTTTCTAGTCCTTAGAGTATAAAATACCACGAAACAGGGCAGATGTTTTACCTGTCTTACCTCATGCTGAGAATCATACCTCCAAGTACCTACAGTAGCATGGATGAAAATTTTGTTAAAATGTTCAGTGTCTTTTTCCTCCATACATTTAACTAAGGAAATACAGGATGATTTCACAGAGCCATAAAAGGACCAAGGAAATAGGAAGCTATATATCACTGGAGTGGTGAAAGTGTTCCCTGGAAAAACATTTTAAATCAAACACCTTTTTTCCTTATACATGATACTGTCAATCCCTCATTAGAAACTAAAATGTTTCAGTCAGTGACATGCATTATTGGGTCACCAAAAGATTAATATCTGCTTTCCACAGTACGTATGTTTAATGAACAATTAAGGTCCTGTTGTAAAAGGAGTTATATAATGAGGTTGTTTGTTTGCCTTGGAAACAGTGAAGCCTTCCCATTACCCCTTCTTTCTATGACTTTCATCTTTGTAATAACCCCATTTTATTTACCGCTGGCACACCTCTTTCTCTTTAGGATAGCCTGACTGTATCCTTCCGGAGTTCCAGCTTCTGTTCAAAAATTCCTTCTTCTGGATTGCCTCTTTTGCTCTGTATTATTCCTTACTTCACTCCCATTATAGATTATCCTGACACACTGGATAAAAAGGACTACACCAGCATCATGAACAACACATCAGACTTGAGGCTGAGACACTTCCCATTGTTTCGGATGTGTTGTTCACCTCGACCCTTTAGTATACCCTTCACTAACCATCACTTTGATGCTCCAACTCTCCGTTCTGTCATTGGTTGTTATCAGTCAACAAATGTTGGCCTTGTTAAAGGCAGTGAAAATGTTCCTCTTGACTTCAGGATTTCACCCAGAGTGCCTGTTCCAGCACCGTTTCCTCGAAAACATTGCATTCATTTTTAGGAATTGGCAGACTAAAGTCTCTCTGCTGCAAAGTGCTAATACAAATACATTCACTGGGGCTTTTGCAGCATGGAATCACCCTGATACTTAAGACTAAATTCAGCAAGCATGTTAAGAAGAATTTGGTGTGCAGGTGGCCCGTATAACCATACTTCCCCTACTGTCTTCATATTTATATACAAGTTGATTCAATATAATTTATCTGGTTTTATGTCTAGCAGATATCATTAGTGGGAAGTTCTATTTTGAAATTTTCCATGATTGGGGTATTTCTTGTTAAGATGCTCCTTTTTGCAGTGACTTTTTGATCCAAATATATTATGAGATTAAAAAAACCTGGCATCCTGCTCTCCTTCTTGCTTCTAAACAGATGCTAAATAAGTGACCCTCAGGAACTACAGGTAAAATTCCTACCTCAATCCAAAGATTAGTATTTCCAAATGCATCGAAAAAAGGGAACTGTCTTTAAATCCTAGAGATAACATAGAAGATCAGAAACTGTTGAAGACTAGAAAAACAAATTATGCTATCAGCAGTACAGTTGTTCCAGCAATACCTCTTACAACCAGAAAGATTTTTACTATGATTTTTGAACATTGATTTCCCTTTGCAAAGCTCACAGGCACTCTTTCAGGCTTCCCAAATTGCTGCTGTCTCCCACGCACCTGCTGATGGTCTCACACTACTGCTCACTTGTTGCCAGCTCGATTCACAGAACTAGAAATGTTCTCACTCATATAGAAAGTGACAGCTGAATTTGTTAAAAGCTAACCCGGATAGGAAGGCTAAACAAAAAAGAAGCTAGCTTGGAAAAAAAAAATTAACACTAGGTTCACTGAGTTGCCAAATCTTATGGTATTTTTTCAATACTGCTTTTGAGGAAAAGTATGTTCAGAATTGTTACATGTCCTTTGCTTTCCCTTATTTCTTTCCTCCATCCTCACTTTCTGCCTACATGCAGGAGGCAGTACAGGAATCGTGATGAGAGTGCTTTTTCAAGAAAGATCCTGCCAAACTTTGTGGGCACGAGGCAGCAGAAGCAAATGGCAGGACCATTCATATTTGAAAAGACAACCACCATGATAACATTTGAACATGGACTTGAGAAGGATGAGGAAGGAAGCCATCACTCCAATGGGAGTAACTTGGACTCAGCACTCTGCATGCTCTTCCCTCCCTGCAGCCTGCTCTGTGTGCGAGCATCTGGTAATTTACAAAACTGGGAGGGAGGAGAGGGCATCTCAGGGTTTGTAAGGTTGTACTTAAGTTTGTTGGCTAAACAAACACACACATAAACCAAAAAAAAACAAAGGAAAAAAAAAAGAAAATAAACAAGCATCTGGCAGTTTTAACCCAGAGCCCAAATTTTGTCCTTTGCTATGTCAGACCCCATGTATTAGTTGTCTTCTTCCTAGACTAAAGCAGAGTGGAGTGACACCATGTAAGCTTTACGTCTGAGCTGCCTTCAGTAAGGAAACAACCAGTTATGTGGGAACCAGATCTCTGCAGACGTATTTACCTGGCTTTTTCAAGTGTGCAGGGACCACAGGATCTGCCACATTTAGGTTGTTTCTGGTACTTGAATCAGCTTGTTCAAGGTTCACACCACATGGCACAGCAGTTTGCTGTATAGACAGGCTTAGAATAAACACATTTGGGAGAGTTACTATTTGCACGAACTGTTCACATTCAGTTTCAGCGCAGTCTGGAACACAAACCTATTTTCTTAATCATGTGGCAGCTTGTCATAGGTGACAAAATTTTGAGCTATCAAAAAATTTTTATTGTAACATGTCAGTATTTTTCCCTCCACATCACTGCAAAGTCATCAATCATATTCAAACTCTTGACTGGACTAGAGGCATTACTCCAATATTCAGAAAATTTGGCCTTACCCTCTCATTCCTACTACTCTTCCCTCCAAGGAGAAGTGCCTTAGAATGGCACGAGACGCAAGACATCTGAGTTCTACGAGTAGATCTAGCAAATGTGTTTAGTAAATACTAAATTTGCAGCTAGAAGCTTTATACAACAGAAATCTAGGAATAAGATCATGGCTGTTATGCAAAGCATAATAGTTTTTAAAATAATAATGACAAACAACAGCAACTTTTCCAGGTGTTTCAGAATTCGGAATTGACTGAATCCAGTGCAGTTGTATATCAAACACGGTCAAATTTATTCTCTTGGTACTTTTACCCTTCAGAGTTTGTAAGGTAATTTTCAGGCTTGTAGGAGAGTTGTACCTCAAGATTTCATAAACACCTCTATCCTGATAATTACAACAGTCTAGATATCTTATGGCTGAGCTCCTCATTGCCTGAGAATTCTGCATTCTCTTTCTGGCTGCCAGTGGACTACCCTGAGAAAATGGTATTACAGAATTTAGATGTTCAGGCATAGTAGTTACTCTGAGTATTGACATAGCCTACACATGTTTATTTGGGGAACTCTCCACTGAGTTAGACTAGCAGTGTTTTTTAAAAAAAGCGTTACATAAGTCATACAAGAATCTATACTGTTTAGTAAAGAGAAAGAGCAATTTATAAATACAAGAACTACAGAGAAAGACCTGTATTACCTGGAATATACACATCAAATCTCTAAAATCAAAAACTTGAAACTAGTCACTGTGGGTAGAAAGTTCTGGGTAATTTTCTGATGCAGACAGATTTCATCTTAGATCAGTGAGATGATAGATTTCACTACACTGGAACTGGAGCTCCTGTGTTGCAAAAGGATATTTATGGTCCTGTTCTCTCTATGGTGGTTAGAGCATCCATCTCTGAGGAGCAGTCAGGAAACAGAGAAAATTCCCTGAGATTAAAAAAATAGTGTGTGTGTGTAGGAAAGGATAATTATTTCTTTTAAAATATACCCACATAGATATTTTAATAACACTGAAACTCAGAAATTGAAAGCACAAGTCGAAAAGATTTTCACAACCAAAGCACACAGTGTTAAATATCTTATTCACTGCCTGTCTCACTCGATGGAGATCATAATTACTATCAAGTTAGTATGAAGCCTGCCAAATGTGCCTAACTTCAGGGCAGTGTGCTCCTTTGCAGCCATTTTCTTTTCAGAATGACTAATAATCTGCGTGTGATTAATCAAATTGGGATAGTTCAGAGTATGCATGTTGTTTTTAAAAAAATAAAAACGTGTTAGATAGCACCTTAGTGGAGTATCAAGCAAAAAGAACTATAGAGTTGTTAAATTTCTTAGGGAGAATAATATATTGATCCTCTATCTTGGATCAATTCAACTATAATTCTATTGTTAGTATCTTTATGGTATTTTTAACAGTCACCTTAAAACAGGAGAACCCAAAAAAATTACCTCAGGATGGTTTTTTTGCCTTGGTGTGGCTCAGATAGGACTGGGCAAAACACAGAATCCCTCATTTTCAGAGTGTTTATTCTTATGTGAAAGAAAAAAATAACATCTCTAAATCAGAAAGCTTAAGCAAACCCAGCTAAACAGAAATTTCTAAGGTTTATACACCTTTGTAGAAATTATGCTTTGGGTCAGTCAACACTTCCAAATAAAATCATATCATAGAACATTCGTAATTAACCTAACTACCAAATATACTGATATAGGCTGTATCAGAACAGTGATTCTTAACAGTGAGACCAAGCGGTATGAGAAGCTATTTGAGATGTGTTTCTCAATTCTATCTTTCACCAAAAAAAATTGTTGACAAGTTCAAATACAATACAGAGAACACCTCAGAAGCTGGAAAGACGGTTTCAATAAATGCTCTAACATATTTTTTTAAATAATCTCTATATTTCCAGGTATTAAAAGACACTAAAACTACACAAATAAAAGTTGCTGCTTAGGAAAGAACTCAATGTAAGGCAAAAAACCATGCTAAACATATTTCTGAGTAACCAGTTGAAATATAAGCATAAAAGGAGACTAATAGTACAAGATGGTAGCCAGGCACAAGGCCTGCTATTGAAGATAAAAGGACTCTGTCCTTTTTAATTAATCAGCTCTCTTAATTTCAGCTGAAATTAATAGGTGAAAAGAAGTGAACCTGAGCTTCTTGTTCAAGGGCATGAATGAATGGTTGAAACACCAACTGAACCTGCCCACGTAAGCACTGTCCCCACAGCCAAGACATCACTCTGTCCCAACTCTCACAACCAACACTGAATCTTGTGATTAGGAGCTAGCTTATAGGAAAATAGTACGAGTCACTAATTAAAAAGTGTCATGGTATTGCTTTAGTATTAAGACAATAATCTCATTTTGATACTTGATCTTCTCCAAAAAATATTATTTAATTTAGCAAGATATGTTACAACCATCTGGATGTGAGAAGTTTGCATCTGTAATTACCTGTGATCACACACATGAGCAGCTGTACTGGGCCAGAGAAAGGATTCAGCCAGACTAGGAGGAGGTCAGCAGCAGCCACCTGATGAGAACGAAACCATCACAAGAACATACGATATTTCCCCCCTAATACTCTCATAATCTCTGAATATTTTCAGCTCAGGAGATTTTCGCAGCGGGTTGTGCTTTGTCTACACACATAAGGTAGCACCCTTCCAGTTATAAACTCTGGTCTCCCCTCGATGGCATGAAAACCTGTGTTCATTAAAGCCTTTGGAAAAGAGTTGCAAAGGCCCTTTATCCACCGCATTAAGTCTCTCTTCTTGTTTTAAACCTCTCTCTCCCATTCCTTTCACATGTTCTTGCACTGTAAGAGACAGCAGTCACTCAGCCAGTTGTGGTTTTGTAGACAGCTCCTCAGGTTGCCTCCTTTCAATGATATCGAGTCTCCCAGCCTCCTCACAGAAGCTGTTGGTTCAGTCATCTTTATTGCCCTTCTCTGCACCTTTTCCAGTTCTAAAACATCATTTTTGCAACAACATGTCTAGAACTGCACCTAATTTTTAATGTCCTGGTGAATCATGGTGGAATACTTGGTGGAATACACATATGGTGGAATAATTACGGGTTTTTTTTGTTCTCTGTTCTCTAATAACTTCTAACTACTGATTTATTTTTATTTAACTACCACCAAGCAATGAGATGATCTTTTCATGGAACTATTTATCATAACCCTCACATCTCACTCTTCAGGTGTAATCCTCAGTTCAGAGCCCATCATCTTCTATATGGAAAAGGCTTTTTTCTCCAGTGTACATGTGCTTTACATTTATCTACTCCGAATTTCATCTGGGTAATTTTATTACCCAATCACTTTGGCAATTTTTCACAACTGATCCTCATCATTACTACCTGGAAGAATTTTACATTGTAACCAAACTTCTCATGTATTTTTAAATAGCATGGATCTCCTTTTTGGTACTCATAATCTTTCCTCAGACCTATGCTGATGTCCCCACTCTCTTCTTAAAAAAAAAAAAAAAAAAGTTTCTATGTGGAATTAGCCCCAGATTTACTTACAGCAAATATCAGTACAAAAAATGTGTAGCCATTTTGACATTTTATATGCTGGACATCATATGTTTCTGCTAAAGTGATCAAAAAAATGTTTAGGGGAAATTCTGATCCCTGAAACTTGTTAGCCCTTAAACTCTTTTGGCTAGTTTGATTACAGTTTTATTTTTAGTCTTCAGTGTGCACCCCTTCTTACTTAGTTTAGACACAACTTTAGTTTTCTGAATGATCTTTCTTACTTCTAGTAGCTTTTTTTCCTTTGCTGTTTAGGCATGCCAGGCTCTTTTCACCCTTTCTGAAGTCTTTCCCAAAGGATGAGGCATGCTCTGCTGCTGTGTCCCTACTTCAGAGATCTTCTTATAGCCTGGAAGAATTTAATTCTTTTAGTGGCCCATTTTAGCTTCTTTTTAGTGGGCTAGCCTATTTTCACAGAGTTGTTCTTTTTGAAGTTAAGCACACTTGTGGTGGATTTTTTGGCCTTTGTTGCTCCTGTGGGGGGACTGAAAGGAAGTACATTATGGACACTGTCACAGAGCAGCAATTCCATTGTGAGGTTCCGAACCAGGTCCTGCACATTGCCCAGGACACAAACAAGCTGTCACTCAGTGAGGTTTGATTGTTTAGAGAGCTGATCTCGGGCCCCCTCTCTGCTTTAGTGCCCCATCAGCTCAGTCACAGGTGCATGGCTCTCTCAGAGGATTTGCATGTGGGTCTGTCAGAAATGGGATTAAGGGAACTGAATTGTTGTTTCCTTTAATAGTCTATGCGTTTAATAAATATAGCACAGACACAAGGTTTCAGAAAAGTCTGACAGTTGGGGTAATTGTTACGTGCACATCCTAACAGACACATTTTGCCAATCTTTGGAATTCAAACCCTAACCACCTTAAAAATGGAAACCCCTGAGCCCGAGCACAGGTACAGGCAGTGGCAACCAAAATATGGCACTAGGCAGAAAAAACATGCTATGCAACTGCCACAAACAGCTCATTTGAGCTGGCACACAAAACACAGCCAACACATCCTCCTCAAAACTCTGAAACAAAGTAGTCACAAATCAATTTTAATACAGAATGAAGTTAATTGTTAAAAAAAAAAGGACCCCCTTAGGTGGAGTTTTGCTCCCTTCTCTTCATCTTTCCCAAAAGACAGAACTCTGAAGTTCACCAGATGCTTCCATCTCTCTCTGTTTTGAGTGTGGCTGGTTTCCAGGCCCTGCCAAGAACAGTAGCACCATAAATCCTTAAGACACAAAGGCAAACAAATAACCTTGCTGGTGTGTGAAGGTTTGGAGACCTCTGTGTACTCTGTCGCTGTACTCCTTAGAGAGTCAAAGGACTTTTGAGGAAACTTGGGGTGTCTTGCACATGATTATTGCTTTACAATACAGCACTTATTTGCTGTATTGTCCCTGGGCTCCCAGGGACGCCTTGGCAATGGGTCTAACTGAAGGTTTGTACTCTGTGTACTCTGTCCCCTCAGCACCTTTTACCTGGTACTTACAACTGTTTAGTTCCTCGTTTGCTCTGTGCAAGACAGAGCACCATCTCTCTGCTGTGCACTACAGTAACAAAACGTTAGGATGTTCATTCTCCTTAAATTAAGAGCTTGAGTGTTACTGTGAGCAAAAACATTTTGTTAAAATATGGCATTCGGTGTACCTACCAAAAGATGCTGATTTACTGAAAAACTTCCAGCAGTGGGATTCATGCATGTGACACACTGACAATTGTGGATTTCTTTTAACATCAGTTTCTGTCTGTCATACCTATGTAGTTACAAAATAACAAAGGGATAATAAAGTGCAATTGTATATTCACAGTTTGAGATTTCTATTGACAGATCTTCACACTGAATGCTTCTACAAGAAAGTGTGATTATATAGCTCTCTGTTAAAAGAGCTGAAAATCTCTCCTTTGTTACAACTCTCTTACACACCATTGCTATCATTTGGAATCTTTTAAGGGATGTGTCAAAGTTGACAGGTCCAAATTTGGCCTCCTCTCACCAAATTATATTTGTAGATTTGGAATATCTTCCATGTAGGAAAAAATTCCAGCAGTGACCACCAAGACAAGGGCTAACTCCTCTGTCTAACTGCAGGTCAGCCAATAAGCCAGCAACAAACTCTTGTTCTGTCCCACAAAATGCAGGTTTATGTTTGACACAATCCCTCCTCTTCTGGCCTATGTATTACGCTGGTACTGGGCTGAAAAATCACTCTGCTAACTCGTTTACCCAAGGGATAGATGGTTTTATTAGTTTAGCTTGTCACCTCTAACTTTCCACAGCATCCTTGAAAGCTCTATTTTATTACCACCACATGAGTGCTCTACCAGAGCTTTACTTAGAACTTACACAGTAATCTTCTGGCCTCTCTTCCGTTGCACATCATGCTGCATGGGATTAACAAGGACAGAGAATGGAAAAAGGATTCCAGGTATAAATACATGTGTTAGTAAAAAATTACTTAGAAATATTGAAATTTTTACTGCAATAGCGTAAGACTGCAAATCTGGCTGTTGGATTGTTATCGACAATAGAAAAAGTATAATTTTAGGTCAGAAAAATCTGTAAATCCCTTAGCTATTTTAGGAAAAAAGAGAAGAGAATGTAAATTCATAGAGTTGGAATGCTTGTCTTCTTCTCCTCACATTAACAATCCAGTAGAAATACAAAAGAGATTAATTTCAATGCATATGCCTAAAGTAGGCCATTAGATTATAATCTCTCCTGGTCTAGATTCATTAGACAGCTGTATGCAGAAGACTAACATTGGGATCCAAGCATCCTAAAGTATTTATTCTAAACTCATAGCCAATCTTAGCCACTTTTCCTGCAGACACATATGTGTATTTTAAAGTGAAATAACTGCCAAGGACAAAGGGCATCTTCCTTGATCCATCTCCTATCTCTGCCATCCTTTTGGAAATTTAACAGGGTACACAATGGTGATTTGGACTTTCTGCACACAATACACTTCAAAGCCTTTCAAGTAAAAAGGTAACAAATCCAGAAGCACACCTTAGTAGACTATTGGGCTTCTAGGGAAAAAAGAATGACAACATCTCTTTTTGCCCTTTAATTCAGCCAGCTCCAAAATATTTGCCGTAACCAAAACCATAGCAAAACAATAACAACAAAATACTATACTGCCAGTAAACAACCAGAGCATATATTCCCTCTAAACCAGACTGGAAATACATAGCCCTCGATTTGACAACAGACAGGTTATAGAAAATCAGCAACAATGTCTGAAAATACATTTTCCATCCTGAGGCTCTGCATCCATTGCTTGCTTCCTTTGCTCATCCTACAGCAATTTTGTGTCTTGGCTGCACTAGTTATTACCTAGCACTTCTCTGAACCTTTCAGCACATCAGGAAGGCTTTCTAAAGCAGAGCTTTAAGTAGAACTTATATGTTAAAAAAATATTTTGCCGTAATTGCAGGAAGAAGTCAACATTAATCAAATTTTTTGTGTGCTTTTAATGTCCCAATGCCTATGTTAAATTTTATTTAGGCTTTCTTTCTTTGTCTCCAACAACTCTATTTTGTAGTGCCGAATGAAACTGCAAAATAAGATGGAATTCAGGAATCTACATTTCCCTCTGGGCCCATATGTCTAGGTCTGTGTATTTAAACTCCAGTAATAGCTTTTTCCTCAGATAGGCTGGTCACTATTTAGACATACAAGAATGAATAAGCACCTCTATGAGTGACCAGAGAACATTTCTCTAGAAGATTTCACTTGTTTACTACAGCAAATATGGAAACATCTCCTTTGTAGCCTTGTGGAGATTCTCCTTTTGTACATAGGTCTTCCTCTTTCAAAGGACAAGTGTGAGTTACCTTCACAGCTTTGTGACTCTGCCCACATCAGGTGGGAACTCTACAAGGATCATGAAGAAAGACCATAATGGACGTATCCAAAGGTAGCAACAGGGAAGCCACAGAAACCCTACAACACTCGAAAGTCTATTAGTTTTCCCACACATTCCTTTTACGCTGAAATTTCCCAGTGAAGTTTCCTCGTAAAAAAATTCCCACTGGCAGATAGCAGGTGAGGAACTGGACACCTCAGAGCTGGTGCACAAGATAAAGCTCCCACAGTCTACCTCCAACTTCAGTGGAATCAAAGGCTTTTTGTGCTTCTTCTCCCACTCTGCAGTCCAGGGCAAAGACACGTATCTCATGACTTCCTTTCTCTGAAATATCAGGTATTCAGTCTTTCAGTGAATGTTGCAGACTGATTCACAGTTGGGTTCTTACAGCACTAAACATCCAAAGCAAATAACAAAAGTGGAGACAAACACTAAAATACGATCATCTTAAATAAATAGCATGAACTGAAAACTATTAAAACTTTTACTAATCACTACAGTCAAGGCATTGCTGGATTAGAGCATGAAAGTAAATGGAAGAATGGGCATCATCAGGAATAATAAGATCATCAATGAAATTAATTACCTTTAACAGCTCAAAGGAGCATAATTTCTCTCAGTTTTCTCTTCCAAGTGTTTTTGAGAACACAGCCAACAGAGTAGATGCTGTTACAGTAAATGTTAAGGCTATGACTCAGGCCTAGAAATATCCAAGCAGATATTTCACTTTAAGCACCAGTCCTCACAGGAGACAACCCATGGGATCTACCTGACCCAAACAGCTCCAGTAGCAACTGCTTCAGAGCCAAAATGTAATTTTTTTTTTTTTTTGTATTAATTTGAATTAATTGCTTCTCCTCTTCCAGATCAAGATGAACATGGTCAGATAAAATTAACTGAAATCATATGTGATGTTACTCATTAGTCATCTGTAATACTAATCTCATGATTAATAATCAGAAGAAGTTATCACAAGCCAAACTTAAATTACCTCTACAGCTTTCAATATATTTATAGTTTCCATTGTTTTAAACCTTGGAAAAAAACAAATATGCCTTTTCTATGTTTGGCACAACCTCCCTTTATTGCTTTGCCTTTAAGTGCATTTAAAGAAGAGATGCCACTACAGTGCCGAAAAAGGAAATCTCCTTTTCTGTTTTTCAAAGTGCTGAACTGTGCAGTACAAGAAGTGGGAGAGTAAGTTTCAGCATTATGATGTGGAAGCAGGGTGGTTGAGAGTCTAACTCCATCCAGAAAACATCCTGCAACTTTTTGCCTTTTCTGCCCCATTTGCTCTGCAGGTGCTGAAGGTTTTCCAAACCTCATAAAGTGAGGTCTTCAACTCATTTTTCACTGATAACAGAGAGGATGCCAAGCCATAACTTGAGGATTCTGGGAAATACCTATTTCTTTGCCATTGACACTTGCTGTCTTTGCCCACTACTTTTTCACTTATTTTTGGTTAATTCTTTGCTCCAGCAAATCCTGCGTAGGAATCTCCGAAATTAATTTTAGCTGGCTCAACCAGGCAGAACTGAAGGATGTACAGAAATAATAGCTATTATTTTTAAATTTGTCTTTACCATAAAGTCAGCAAAAATAAACCTTTATATCACAGTATTTCCCTGTTCGTGTCCAACAATTCAAAACTGAATAACCAGTGTGCCAAAATCCCTGTAATTGCAATTATCTCTCCCTTCCTCTTGAAATGTAGGTTATAAAACTAATAGTTTGTACCAGAAAAATAGTCATTTAACTTTTCACATTTATGACAATGAGTGATAGCTATACTGCATTAAATAAGTGTTTTGTTCTTCTAAAAAACATGTCTAGATTTGATCAAGAATAGATAAAAAGGATGTCAAAAAATTCTATCAGAATTGACTGGATTTCTATTGAAGAGTTACCATTCATCATTGATTTAGCTAATTGAGTTACTCAGAGACTATGCATGTGTTAGAGGGATTCTAATCCTTTCTTTGTTCCACGGTTCCACTCAAAAGAGACTTCACTGATTCTACTACAGCAGAAGTGATGTAAAAAGCAGTTACGAAAGGATCAGGCCCACTGAAGCACAAGGATTGTTACAGCTACAGACAGTGAAGCACAGGAGATACTGCGTAGTAAATGCAAGGGTCTTGGACCATCGCATATTTTCCTGATAGTTTGATAACCTTGGCAGACAGAAGAGTCTATTCCTAACTTCAGCCTTTCTACCCAACATAACTGGTTTCCCTTTCTCCAGAAAGACAGCTACAAAATATTGCAAGCAAGCTGTCTTAGCAACAAGAATGAAGACAACCTATTTGCAAAGCCAAGCTGTAGAAATACACTGCTAGCAAAAGAAATACTATGTTAAACTGTTAGAGTTCACACATTAATATAAATCACTATACTTGTGTGTTTTTAATATACTAAGTTAATGTGATGAAGAGTCACTTCACAGACAAAGTAAAAAAGTGGAAATAAACAGCATTCAAAAAATACACAGATTTGCAACTGATCTTAATTTTTTGGTAATACAGAAAGATTATTAACACTGCAAAACTAAAATGCAAACAAGTATTTCAGCAAGATTACATTGTATAGCATTTGTAAGTCATTGTAGTAGAATAGTGCATTCTCCTGTCACTGAAAAGGTAGTAAAATGTAATATTAGAATTATTGTGGTATCTATATGCACATTTTCTAATATGAATGGTATGTCATAAACATAGCTCATTCTATTACTGCATGATTATGTTGAAATAATATAACATGGTCATAAATGAAGAGAAATTATTTTGAATTGCTTGCTCTATTGAAATACTATTCAAGAAGATCAGAATTAAAATAGGGACACTTCGTAAATACTACAGCAATGGTTCTATTCTTTGAAAAGTGTCAATTGTATGTGAAAATGAAACTGCAGATATACTTCAATATTTATCACGCCAGGTATTTCATTCACATTGTAGAAAATAGCCATATCAATGGCAGAAATGAGGTATGAAGTTAGCTTGTGTAGTGGATAAGCTAGTGGGGAAAGAAAAAAATTGCACTCTATAAATCTCCAAATGAAAAATACAATCTAGGGCTTCATAATGCCTTATCACTGAGATGAAACTATGAACTGGAGGAGCCAGACAGAAAAATGAATATGTTTAATGTGTTAGATGTGCTCTTTGTATTGGAAAACACTCTACATAATTCAGACACATTAGAGTTTTCTGGCTGTTTATATAAAATGTGTTAAGATAAACTGTGAGTGAAATAGTTGTGGATGAGTAAGCAGAATTGTCTCAAGATTAAAACAGATTCTGAAAGATGGGGTCAATTAGTTCATGACTTGTTCTTGCCAGTAGCAGATAGTGATTTCTTGGGCAAGTCATTTAACTCGATTTTATCTCCTTGATCTCTATAACAGATATGCTATTATTAGGTCCCTTGCTGGGATGTTATGTGGTTTAATAGTCTCAGCATCGAGGTCCTTGGGTGTAGGGTTCTACACAAACACAACTATTTCATTTTGACAGATGGCAGCACCTTTGAGCTTAGACTGCAACTCACTTCCCCTTACAAATTATTTTTCTTTATAGTTCTGGATTGGTAAGTGGCCTGACTTTAAAATGGCTATTTGTTGGGTTTTTTCCTGAATGAATTTAACGTTGCATCTTTTTTTACCAATATAATTAACAAGGGAAGAAAAATGAGGACAAAAGTAAGATGCTAGAGAGTATGCTTGTAACATACAATGAGTGGGACGCAGAGATTACAGAATTAACACTACCTAAGCTCATTATGGAACTAGGACAACCCAGCTAGCCAGTATAGTTATCCTGCCTTCACAGTGGTGTTCTGAAGACTCTCTGGGCACTCTAAGGATTCACTGTTTCATACCAACTCAGCTGGTAATACCTTGAGAATCAAACTACTTATCATGGCAACGGCTTGCCCAGTGCAAATTAGTCTGGAAAATACTAGAAGCAAACTTTCAAATAACCAGTCCACTTCTGAAAGTGAAAAAAGTAGTTGGAAATTTTCTCTACCTGAAGCTACAAAACATAGATACTCACTTTCCAGATGAGACAACATAGAAACACCAAAAGACAATTTGCCTGAGGCCCTCTACCATGATCTTCTTTGCACACCTTAGAGGGGAAAACTGTCCTCTCAGATGATGAAGAAATCAGTCTGATATCACCAAAAAGAAAGTATCTGAAAGATACTTTAAACTATAAAATTATTAAACTAAAGCAAGTGAAAGGTACTAAAATATGACAATACCTGATGTGCAAAACTGAAGTAGTATAGCAGCATCAGAAGAAGAAAGAGTATCATCAATACTATACAGCCAATACTATAAATATTTTTATTAGGAATTAAAAATGTCTAGTTATTTACCATATGAGTGATATAAATGCAGGCCAGGAGCCAGCTGGATCTTTCAGAACAAAGCATTCATCCAGCAACAAGTGTATCCTATTCATCAAGTAAAGAGACAAATGTAATGTTACAGCCTGATTTTCTGTGCCAAAGAACTTCACACTCATCACGCCCTGAAATATTGTCACCCTCCTTCAACAAAGCTGTCAGGTCCAGCAACAAGGCCATGCAGGAGAACCATTTCAAGTGCAAATGAAGGGAAAATGAAGGTGAGGAACCGGAGATGTTCGTGTTATGTTTAAAAGAAAAGCGAATGAATTCTTACTTTCCCCCTTCTCTATAGAACGTAAGAATGTGCTGATGAGAGGCCGGCAAGGCATTTACCAAGTTCAGCATTAGTAAACATGGGCTTAGACTGCAAACCACAACATTTTTCTGAAACAGGTATTTGAGCTCCACCTGTTCTGGGAAAATTATTTCTTGGGAAAGAATAAAATGAAAGAATGAAAGAAACAGCAAGAGAGGAAAATCTTGAGAAATAACAATTAGAGTAAAATCAAAATGAGAGACAAGCCAGATAAAGGGAAACATACAGTCATGGACAAGTATTTTGTTTAAAAAAAACCAAGTATCCAATGTGAATTAATCCTTGTTGCCGCTATAAGTTAGCCTGCTTCTATTGTGAGCCCTTTGGTAGTAAAGCTGACATGCAATACTGCTCCTAAGAGGCACTAAAGTTTCTCACCCAGCCTTAGTTGTAAGCCATGGATCCGGGTTGCAGCCTAACACCATCACATGCCCAAAGGTGAGAGCAGCAGTGCCTGGACGTGTACTGCAAGAGGAGAGAAGGAGGTAAAGTGAAGGGGAGAGGGTGGGGGCATCTCTCTCTCTGCCTTGAGGCTATGCTGGCAGTTTTCACATTACAAGCACAAATTTAGCAGCACGGCACAGATGCTCAGCAAGGCCTCTAAAGCTTACAGGCATTTGAGGGAATCAGACTTCATGGAAAACACCACATGTATGTGCAGGGGCACATATCTCTGCATCACACACCCTGGCATCTGTAACACCTGTCATCTAGCTCATTTGGTCCTGGATTTTGTACACAGAATTTTGGTCCGTGGCCCCAAGTCAGGGGAATTTCAGCTTTCTCTGGCAGTCTCAGAGCCCCTCAGCAGAAGGAATGTTGCTTTGGGAATGACACAAGAAGGACACATGGTAAATCAATGGCAAAAGCTGTAACCAGGCCACATTGGACAGCATTTAATGGACAGTCTTTGAGTTTGCTGTGCAAATAATTTGGCTGGTGATTCCTGCTCACCTCTAGGCCAAGTTTGGCGAGTCAGCATATGTCTGGGGACAAGCCTGGTCAAGAAAAGCAGAGTGGAACAGGATGTGGGAAGATGCATGCTGTATGCGTGGGCAGCTTGCCCACACTCCTCCCCCTTCTACTTGTCACATGCATCCCTTCAAGGAATGGGTGTTTCCTGTTTGCATTTTTCCCTGGGTATGCAGGAGGAAGGGAAAGGAAGCAGCCATGCTCCAATGCTGATTGGGTCTGATCCTTGTTTTAGCTCTCTACTACACTGCCCAGGAGGCAGGGAGTTTTTCCACGAAAGCACACTTTGCTGACAATCTAGAAAGTGTTCAGTCTGGAAAGGACTAAGCAGGTGGAGGAGACCGCTGTTTCCACCAGTCAGCAAAAAGGATACTAGGAAGAAGGGCAGAGATTTCTTGTTTAAAGGGATTGAGAGGAAACGTTTGGAGAATGAAGAGAAATCCAGAAGCACAAATCTAAGTCACAGGATGCCTTAGAGGTACTGATTTTCCTGATGTGGGAACAGGCCTTCACTTGAAGATGTAAACTGTGCTGAGGCTATTGGAGATTGATATTGGGAGGCCCTCTGTCCCCTGGTAAAAGTCATTCCTCCTTCAACCTCTGAATTTTAAATGGTTCCTTGTGATCTTACAGGGGGACCCTATGCCATTTTTTACACTAATGCAAACCTGAACTCACAGACAGACTTGAGGATAGTTAATATCCAGCAAGAATGCAGAACATCACTGGGACCTTTGCCTGTGTTGCTGTTGTCAGAGTACTTGTCAAAACAGATCCTGCCAAAACCCCCCTCATACTTAGCAGGCTAGAGGAGTCCTTAGAGACTGCAGCAATGCCAGGGTAGAGTAGCTTAATTTGCATTTGGTGGGCTCCAAACACCAACGGATGGCACAATGAAAACTGCACTGAAATCCAAAAGCTAAATAAAGTTATTTTCCACTAACAAACACAAATTAAAAAAAAAAAAATCAACATTTCAAAAAATGCAAGCCATCAGAGTCTGAGAAAAGGCAGACATAATGAGAAGGAGAAACATGCGAAGTAATGACAACAGAAAGGCCCCACAGTGGAAACCAGAAGTACAAGGTTAGACTTGAGCGTACGCTGCAATTTGGAAATCGGGGCTCTGCTTGGATTTCATCTTACATTGGAGTGAATTTAGCATGGTAGCACACGGAAGAAATTAGCAAGGAACCACTAAAGAGAAAAAGGCACCCCAGCTACAACTACTCAGGTGACAATTTGAAATGTAAACATCTTCATTTTCTACCAAAGTATTTGGGGTGGTGTTGCCTTGTTGCTTTTTTTTTTAATCAAAGTCAAAACTCTTGCAGAACCTTTCAAATGGTTTCTTCAGTCAGAAAAGAATTTTTCATCAAAAGCTATTTTAGTAAATCTTGGCCTTAGCAGCTGACATATTTGGATTAAAAATTAAATAGGACTCTGAGACTTGAGATTCTCAACACGTTTGAGATTTTACTTAGATGTTTGTTGAACAGTTTTTATTTTATTGGTTCACTGGTCACTTTGCTTTCTCTTTTTAAAAGCAACAGCCATAATCTTACTAACAGTGAATAAACTGCCAATAGCACTGAGCAGAATTTTAGAAAGCAAAATACAGATAAAATTCCAGAGAAAAGAGATGCATCAGACTGTGCAGTATCATCTTAAGTAAAATAGTGAGACTTAGTGTTCTCTTATCTGAAACTAGAAGCACTAGAAAATGTACTTATCCTACCATAACAGTGTTACAGGGTCATCAGGAATAGCTCTTCTCTAATTAGAGTTTTCTCTGACCAGAGAGATCAGATGCATTAAAGCAGAGCAGTTTATATTTGAAAGACCTTTCAGTCTCAGCCAGTCTGCAAAAACCATGTGAACGTGTGGCTCACTGACAGCACTGCAGGGGCTCACACAGTGCATGACACTGACTTATCTGTAGAAGGAAGATGAAGTACAGCCTTTCTCTTGATGCATTATGCCTTTCTCTTGAAAAAATAGCACAAATTTAATTATTTTCCTTTGCTGCACAAATATTTTCATATCAGCTGGTAAGATATATTTACTAATGTACAGCATTCATATCTGAGTTTCCATGTGCCCACTGCAATTTGGGCTTGGCTTTCTGACACTTTCAGCAAGATGTTAAGCTTGTTTCAACTGCAAAAAATGCAAATTTTCCATTTGCCTCCTCCAGTTTGGATTTTAGAGACATATAAATAACTTTGATAGTTTGGGAGCGGTGCCCATTTTTCCCTGCTTACTTTATGTTAGGAACATGAGTGGTACAGCCAAAATAATGAAAACCAATTATATTATCTTGTAAATTATAGTAGTTAAAAAATTATAATGATTAAGAAAATGTAATAAAATAAGGAGTGGTAAGAGATAAACAACCTAGCGTAAATATTTTGGCCACCAGGCTCTAAACTGTATTTAAATCGAAACATTATTTTAGATGAAAACTTTCTTTTTGTATTGCTATGTCCTAAGTTGTAGAATCCTGTTTTCCAGACATCCTGAGAGATGGTGGAAACCTGCTTTGGTGGAGACCAAAGCAGGAGGATACACTCTTGCCCTGAGAAATGTGGCTTAGAGTCTTTGGTAAAGGGCTTGATTTGTGCCCTTTTCTTTCATCATTTTCCCTGGCCTCAAAAAAGCTGGCAAAGCTTAGGCCAAATTTTGTCTTTTATGTGCAATTGCCCATGTGACTTTAGAGGAAATATGATTAGTCTAGAATTTTATACAGAAATGAAACTACAGCTTTGAAAATGGGAACAATGACTTAAAAGCACAGTTGAACCTCATGCTGAGACACTTAACTGATGCATGGAAAGTCATAATAACAGCAATGAAAGATCTCCAGTATAGATATATTTCTGGGAGCGGTACTTACATTAAATTAACTGTTGTGGAAAGTTTTACTTCAGAATGTGGAATAATCTGGCCCACACCACTTAGAAGGGATTGCTATACCTCCTTAAGAGGAAAGACAGGTGAGAATCACCTCACTTGCATCCTGGCATGATGTTTCCTGAAGGTGTATGTAAGTCTACTGACATTGGGCAATGAACTCCAATTTAAGTGTCCTCAGGAGAAAATGTTCCAACTCACATTATGAAGCAGCAACAGAACAAAGAACTTCACTGCCCTGGAAACTCTGCTGCTCTCCAGAAGGAAGGCATGGCAGGAACAGTGAGCTCTGCTCCACCTTTACTGGGCATCCTGTGCATGCTGGGTCTAGCAGACAAACAACACCAGGCCTTGCGACTATGTTATGGTCACTGATGTCTGCTACTGGTCACTGCTACCACTACCCGTGTTCACTAGATTACCTTGCGCATGGTTCACCATCTGTGAATTCCACCAGCTGTGCATTAAGTCCTGGAAGACTGGACATCCTTTTACAAAGCTGAAGACTAATCCTGCTTGCTCTGTAGTAACATAATCAGAATAATTTCCTCATGTAAAAGGGTCTTTTTCTTTGCAGAGGTCCTGGAACAGAATTCTTCACACAGCACAAACAGCATTTAGGTTCTCCTATAGAATTTTAACAGCTGCATCAAAAAATTCCTTTCCCTTTCTGAGGAAGGGAAAAATGCAAAATGTCCAAATCCCAAAACGTGCCCCATTAAGCATGAAGAAGAGAAAGTTTTTATGCATTTACTATCTCCCATCTTCCTACCTCCAAAGTATTCATTTACTTTTTTTTTTAGCTCCACTCATCAGCTTCACATGCTTTGCTAACAGCACTGAAGTTGCTAATAAATACCTACTGCCTTCCCTGAGAAGAAGTGGATAGTCAAGCTCAGCCTCATACATCAGTCACTACTGTGTGTAAGTGTAAAGATGCATGTACGTACAGGTGGATGTGCCATTCACGTATTATTATTCTAATTTCTAGAAAGAAGTTTACACAATAAAATCCTCCCCAGTTAATTGCACTTAGAAATTTATCACAAAGCTGCAATGAAGTTCCACCAGCTATGTAATAATAATCATCAAATATTTGCAAGGCTGCCACAAAACAACACGATTCATAGTTGTCCAGAATGTTCAATATTGCGACAAAAAGCACAAACTGTAGTTCAAATATGTCTTCACTATGAATGCACTGGATCATTTACCTTAACAATGTGAACGTGCTCTCATTATTATGTTCAACTTGATTAGTGTGTAGTCTAACATTTAAAAGTGCACTTCAGATGAAAGAAGGTATGAATGCATGATTGGTCCTAATAAATTGAGCAACCCCATAATGAACTGCAGGGGATCTATAAGAAACTGATAGACACTGGACAGAGACACTCATAACTAGAAAAAAAATGGCAGTAGCAAAGGGAAGACGGAGTGCTCTCTCCTATGAAACAAAGAAATAGACCCTGTCAGCCCACCTCAAATTTGCAAAGGCTAAACAAGAATAGATGGTATCCCTTTCAGCATTAACAGTGATAATAAAAGCAGCAAGAGTAGGCTTAGTATGGATGCTCTGCAGCAGCATCTGCTGGTTACTACAAGGAGAGCCAGCATCTCCTTCAAAAATTGAGAAGATACCCCTGGGTAGAGAGGCATGACTTTCCCCATGCTGGAATGGTACACTGGACAGGATGCAAGATTAAGTTCAAGTAAATAAGAGTATAGCTATTGTGCCATGCCTCAGTCATTCTGCCTGCAACTTGAAATTATTCAAGAACCTCAAATGAAAGCACTTAGCATTTTATGGTACTGTTAAATCTTCACCATTGACACAGTTACAAAGAAAGGGAAAACAGAAAGGAGAATATTTGATCCAAGAGAGAAGCCAGAATTTGCAGATGTTACCCAAACAAGGAGGAAACATATTTGTTTGGACAAGAAACAACAACTTTCCCTCTGGAGGAAAAATGAATAGAAACCACAAACTGTCTGGATGTTCACACAGTATGTCATGGGCATGTAAAGCTGGAGAATGGACTACGTGGCTACCTTTGTGTGGTGATGAACCAGCACTAGTAAAACCATCCTTTTCATATTCCAAGCAGTTCATATAGTTTCCTATACGAACAATCTCCTTCTGCCTGAAGGGTAACCTTTTTCTTTAGTCCACTCTGAAGTGGACTAAGTTAGACTGCAACAAGGCATTTACTGGACGGGAAAAAAAGAAAAAGAAAAGTCCATTGTGAAGGGCAGTGTGGAAGAGCTATTTCAGTTTAAACCCTCTCCTCTTTCACAGAAACTTCCTCTGCCAGGTGAAACCCCCAGTGCTGGTGGAGCCAGCTGAGAACTATCTATACCAGCACAGCGTAGAGTGCAGCTCTTTCTGAAAAGGTTAGATTAGATACAACAAGCAGTTATGGGGCAATGCCTCAGCCCTCCCAAAACCCTTGCACTGTAATATTCTGCTGCTTCAGTATTGTCATATTGCTTTCAGTACCTGGCCTAATCTGAGCCATTTCCTTACTGTATGTCACATTGAAGAAAAAGGATGAAACAATCGTTCATCAGCCTAATAACAAAATCTTCTCTTTACATACTGCCCGTGTGTTTCTGGCTGAACATACCTGCAAACTGCCTAAATAGCTGAAAACATATCTACTTAACAGAAATTAATTTTTTTTAATAGTGGAAAGTAAGCAAAAAGTCCCAAACGAAATTCTATTACAGCATCCTTTCTGGCACTCTTTATAAATGGGTGTGGCTTTCTCCATTGAAAAGAGGAAAGCAAAAGCCTTCTCAGGCACATGATGATTCTTAGGACATCCTCAGCATATTCTGTGATTCTGTGAGCATGATACAGGTCTAAAGAGATGGTGGAAAGTACACTGCAGCAAATTTGGCATATGATATTGGAGAAAATGTTCAATGCTTCAGTCTTCTTTTCTATAAAACAAGACTGATGATGCATTTTGGTAATGATACAGTAAAACAACAAGTTCTAAGGGTTCCATGCTATTGCTTCTTCCCAAATTATCATAGTGGATATGACATCAGTTCCAGAGACAAAACCCCACAACCAAACCAAACAAGTGGGGACACAGGTATTCTTCCTGCCACACAATTGGTGGGGTTTTGGGTTGAGTCAGCCTTCTGTTTTGTTACGCACAACTAGAGCTTCAAATTTCCCTGTGGCCCTACATTTTTGCATAGTTGTTGGATAGAGGCAAACTCAGCTGGTCAAGTAACCACGACTGCAGCATGTAACTACGCCTCTGTGCCCACTGCAGCACCGTGGCTCTTGGGATCTTTCAGCTACAGTGCTCTGGGGTCTGTGGCTGCAGCTACATTGTGTCTGCTCTTACCAAGCCCAGTTTTTATGACTCACAGAAACTCACATGTGCGTGTGAATTATTGGCTTTTCAATTGACAGTGAGGGAGCAAAAAATCATCTACAAAATAAAAGCTTAGCTACTTACATTATAGTCTCACACATTTTACCATGTGTTTACTGTCAGAACGTGTTGTAGTTAATATCTGAATTTCTGCCAGACTGCTGACAGACAGAGTATGATCTATTTTAAGATTTTTTTTTTGGTGAAGTTACAACTGCTAGTCTGTAAACACTGTGTGCAATAATAGAAGCATTAATTTGACATAGCTATATGTTTCAAAAACGTTTGTAGTTTCCCTACATTTTTCATTCTCTTTGCAATTCCAATCAAAAAATGCATGATCATTGGTGCCTGGAGTTGCTACGGAATATTTTAAGACACAAAAATTATAGGAAATATTTAGTTCATTGCTGTTGTTAAAATAGTGCTTTGTTGTCTAGTAACTTTACCTATCGTTCCTCTTAAAATCAAACACAATCTTGAAATCTCTACACACATCATGACAAAGGACACCAAAGAAAATCAGAGCAAGGGAGCACAGTGGAAACCTGATAAACTTTTCCAGCTAGTTACAGGCTTATCTCTCTATAAGGAAAAAAAAGTAAATGAAAAAGCTCTACATTCAAGCCACAGTAGAATTTTCCTTCCATAAGTTTCATGGTACAATTTCTTCACTCCCCAGGTTTTACACAGCATGTTTATACTTTTAAAACTTCAAAATGATCCGTATACTGAAGGGGATTTAAATGGCATGCACAAGACATCCTAGGGCATCCTCTACCCTATTTCTTGTTTGTATCTCCTGGAGCCCAATTCTTTAAATGACAACATCAAAATCATTACATTCTACTGCCTTTCATGGCTGTTGCAGTTTTCTCATATTCCCCTGTCTGTTTTAGAGCATACTGTGAGTTAGCTTTGGATTATGTAATGAACATCCTTAAACCAAAAAAACATCATTCAAAAAGGACTCTTTATCTTCATTGTCTCTGCTAGGGCACCAATCATACATCCATCCCATTTAAAAACAATGAACAGTCTTAATTTTTATTGGTTTTAGTAGAGCTGTATATGGAAGATTCATTTTCTGCCTTGATATCTTTAAACTTGCATGTGCTAAAGAAAAATACATGTACTTTTCCAGGATGGCAAAACACAGCCATGAGAAGTCTTAGTCTCTAGTCAGCCCTATTCAAGTCTTTTTTTTTCCCCTTCACTGAGCTTTGCATAAAGCTAACCCAAACCCACATGGATTTCTATAATATCCAAAAAGAATGACAATGACTGATGTGATGTAGGTGGAAACTGCCTGAAGAAACCTAAATTGTAACAGGAAAAAAAAATTGACATTTTAGATTTTAAATGTTACACAGTTTTTATAAAGCCTCAGTCAATTTATTTTATTTATTCTAATGAAGAGCATTACAACTGCTTTACTGCACTGAAGCAAGCATCGATCACACCATTAATCACACCTTGTGAATAGTCACAAATCAAGTTCTAACAGCAAGCACTGAATCAGGAGCAATGAAGCATAAACTCCTTCACAATTTATGATCTCTCCAATTGCATCTTTTCAACCATTAAATTGCAAGATACCATAAATTTTTATCTTCTTCACTTCAGTCACATTATTGATTCTGCCTTGTGAAATATAGAATAGCTGTAAATCTAGGCTATTGAATTAAATTTAAAGTCTTGACTTCAGAAAAGAAACCCAACACACTGCCATGGCTGTTAATTTACACTGAGGAACAAATGATAGAAACATTAAAATTTAAATGGACAACAGGGATTTCAAAGAGCCACAGTTCTGTCAATCCTAGTCCTTGTCAACCTTGAGGGTTTTTCTTTTAGCCAAATTTTAGATCACAAAGTGTAATAAAATAAAAGCTCCAGGTGGATGCAGAACAGATAGTTCTTGCAAACAAGTAAATGATTAAGAGGGTAAATCAAAGCTACTGAATAAACGTTTAGGTTTAAATAACTTCACTGAATTCAGCACAATTTACCTAATTACAAGGCTGAGGTGCTATAATACAAATAAAATTGGCATACTAGTGATAGCACATTTTTACTTTACTTCACTTTACTAGTGAAAAGATCAGATCCCTTAATATACCTGCAAGATTCTCTCTAGAACACCATAGGCAGATTTTTCAGGGAATGGTGCATCCATCAGAAATGAAAAAGAAGATATGCCAAAGTGAAAGCCTTCATTAATTAGTGGGAACAATATATGCAGATAGAAATAGAAGCTCTCAAGGGACTGGAAGGATATAAAAGTGGACCTGGAAAATATGTTTTGGAAGAAAACACAGGGTGTCACCTAAATTTCCAAGGTACTGGTGGAGAAGGGGGAGTTTCACGAAGCTGTTGTGGGTTGCCCCTGTGAAAGTGATGTCTAGACAAGGCCAAATGCCAGGTGCTGGCTGCTGTTGCTCTACATGCCCCAGCTTTCTGAGTGCCTGAACAGAGCTCACAGTCCTCTCTCAGACTTTGAGGTATTTCTCCTTCCTGCTTCAGGGAAACTGGTCCCCTAAAGGCCCGTTGCCTTCAAGCTGAATGCCTTATGCCAGCATGACAAAACACTCTTCCACCATTTCCATTCCCAGCAAAGGAGCCCCTGCCTGACTGTGAATGTGCTCCTGGGTGCACAGCTCCCTGCCCCAGTCACTGTCCTCCAAGTCCCTCCTGCATGGACCACAAAGTTGTCCTCACCACAAGCTCAGAAATACATCATCTGTTTCACAGTTTATAGGATTCAGAGGCTGAGATTGGTTTCCTGGCACATGGCTTATGTAAATCCCCACCCCTTAGAAAAAGGCCATAAAGCCATTTGCCACTGGCAGGAACAGAAGCAGAGCAGACAGAGGCAGGGTCTCATCTCTGTCCTGGCCTCCCACATCACACTAACCAGCCGTAGTCTCTGGACCTCAGTTTCTACATGGCAGAAATGGAACAAAGGAATTTTTCCTTTCCATGGAGCCAGCAGGAGGAAGTACCATAGCTGAACTGGAGAAAGGACAAGGGACTGGGTGGTGAAGGAAACAGAACAGAGGACACAGGCAAGGCAAGAGTTGGCAGGGCGGGTAGGCCTCTCCCCTCTCCATGTGTGCAGGGCGTGGAATGGGGAATTTCATCTCCAAGAGCAGTTCCACATCAGGACCACTGCCAGGAGCAAGCTCCTTGAGCTACCAGCGATGGCTGCCTACTCTGCTTGCTGATGTGTATGTAGGAGGCTGGGGTGGAAACGGGTGGAGCAGGTAGACAAGTCTCTGGCAAACAATTCAGCTTCCAGGGAAGGAGGAAACTAGGCCTCCTAGCCCAGGCTCTGTCGACATACTCAGAAGTTGCCTAGAGATACTCAGTTGTCTTTCAAGCCCAATTCTAGCTAAATTCAATCACATAAATCAAATCAACTAAAAGGGTGGTCTGAAGAGTTTGTAGTGGCAAGCACTGTAACTGAGGGGTGGGATCATTCTTATCTGACCAGCATGTACCTACTTGGCAGTTACTTTCCTTTCTTTCTTCCATCATCTTTTCCAGCCCATGAGTACAATTATCTCCCTTTTTTTTCCACGTAGAAAAAAATTGTCAGATGTAAACTGTGTATCTGGTTTTATGATTTCACTTCAGCCCACCAGCTCAAGAGTCAAGAACATAATCCTTTTAAGGAGATGAAATGTAATAATTGCAGAACTCCAAAACTTAACCCTATTTTTTCTTAACCCTGTTATTTCTTATAACCCTATTGTACAACTTACTGGTAGCACTACATTACTTTCTCAGTACAATAGCATTCTCTAATAGTACAATAGCATGCTCTACTGTCATTTGGCATCACACCTCACAGGGGTATAACACTCCCCCGTCCTCCTCCACCCTGAATTTATAACAAAAATATTGTAAATTCCAACAAACTACAGAAAGCAATGTTGGTGATTCAGTATTATACTTATATCCCAAACATGCTAAATGCACTGTGTTCCCAGGCTGCTATTTTTCACTAGGGAAATGAGTACTCAGTGCTTGGGGGATGATGTGGCCCATATTGAGAAAGGAGTAACTGGCATAATTTCTCCAGTGCCAGTAGCAAACATCTCTGTACTTCTTTTCATCAGAACAGCTCTTACTTTCTAGCCCAAGGAGAAATGCATTTCAGTAGGCTGAGCCGATGCCCAGAATCCTTCCACATAAAGCCATATACAAATACAAAGTATTTTGTAAGTTCATTTTAGATTATTTACAATCAGATTCGCAACTCATTTATGCCAAAAAGAGTGTTTGTTCTGTGGATTCTGTATTGTGCTTGTACCACCTCTGGGCTTTGCATTCCTACTGCTTTGTTGATTACTGTCACTTGGACTTCAATATTATGATTTGCAAACCTCCCTGAATCATGCAGTACCTATCCAAAACATGCTGCTGCTCCCCTTACTGTATTAAACTAGCTCATATCTGGAAATGAGTATCCTCTTCCCTTTTAACATCTGGAACTTTTTCAGAACAAAGAGTAAACTTTGGGTATTAGGTCAAGGAAGTAAACATGAAGGAAAATCTATTGCTCTTTTTTCTTTGATTGATCAGTTAATAAATTCCATTAGATAATCAGTTAGCTAGAAAACAGAACAAAAGCTAAACACAAAAGACATTCTAGTATCAATAAGTATTTTTGGCACATAACCATATAAATGACCAAATCTAAAATGGCCATAGGCTCAGACTCATATACAGAAGTTTAAGTACTCTTTCAGACTTACCTCAAAATTCTCTGACTTGCTTTGTTCTGATTTTTTTTTTCTTTTATATTGGAGAGAAGATGTGCATGTCTGAAGCCCCTGGGCATACTATTTCTGCTGCTGGCCAAAACTTTCGTGATCATAGTTTCTTTCATTTCATTTCCTATTTCAAGTGAAAAGTGAAAAGCATTAATCAACCAAAATGCCAAATTCCAACTATGAAAAAGCACAAGCCTGCAGGAACAAATAGTGCTTGCTTGTAAAATCTTTTCGTTTGTGACTGTTAATTGAAACTGAATCCAGATCAGTAATGCTTCCCTGCCACTATGGACAAAACTAAATAAAAAAGAAAGAATTGAAGAAAATAGGAGATTGATATGTCTCTTACTAAACTCTCAGAAACATTTTGCACCTTAAAATTTGGGTTCCCTCGAGGAAAAAAAAAGGAAAAAAAGGGGAGAAAAGGCAGCAAGGATAGTAAGAACTGTCTAGAAACAACACTCTTGTTGCTTGATCAAAACATCTGCTCAGAAATATTGCGTATCCCAGAAATAGTAGGGCTTGTGGAAACAAAAAACTTATAATAATGGAGAACTGTTAGGTGGCCAGAATGTGTGTACAGTATGGGGAAATAGAGTGCAAATGTGTTGTGAAAGCTGGTGTCCCTGCATGAGGAATAAACTGCAGAGCCTAGGGCATTCTGCTAGTAGGAAAAGGCATGGCAAATGGGAAAGAATTAACCATTTCCAGGTTTCTTAATTTACAATACAGATATAATATTTACTATATGGATAACCCAACTGAACTTAAACATAATAAACCAACACTCTTTCTTCTTCTGAAAAAACACAATTGAGGAGCTTTTCTTCCTACAATATCTGTTACATGGTATGTTTCCTGTTAACGTGTTTAAACCCAGAAACTTGCACATGCAAATGAAATATACTTCACAGAACTGAGACTGGCATCAGCAGGCAATCCAGCAATGAGCAGAAACCCTTGAACAGGAAAAAAATAACAGACAAGCTTTAATGAAGACCTCACAAACAATTTATTAACAATAAGACAAGAAACATACAGCACTGTAGTCCCATTTTTGAACCTTCACAAGTAATAAATTTTACAACACTTTCTGAGGTCAGGCAAGATATTTTACCGAGTGATCAACAGAAAAAAGTTATGTTCCCAAACTCGGAGTTGGCATGTATGTGCCCAAGGACTATGAGATATAGTCTTTGAATTAGTAATTTTTCCTTACAGGACTACATGCAAGCTCACTGGAGACAAAAAGAAAGGTCTTCCATTAATTATGTAAGTAAATTCATACCCCTGATCCCCAGATATCCACTCTTCCTGGTCTGGACACTAAAACAGAATAATGCCTGTGTGCATACTCTCTCCCTACATGCCATGAAAAGTGTTTAATCTCAACAGTGGTGATTACATCTGTCCATTGATGTAGACACAGCATCTAAACTTAGTTTTGGTTTGCCCCATAGGACATAGGATTTTCTTATAAAATAAATAGAGAAAAAAAGTAACTTCATATTCCTCTTTCATAAAGAAATTATGTTCCTAATTAAGCTTCCAAAAAACTGCTAGAACTACTTTGTGCCCTTAAACCAAAAGCCTGGATTCAAAGAGACTTTTGGGAATTCAAAAGTTGGACCCAGATCTGAATTTGAAGCTAAAGACCATTTTACACTGTTCACAAAGCTTTGGTTTTACTCCTACCTTCTCTTTTTCACAGCTGAACCATTTGATAAAAAAGTTTTCAGAAAACTCAGTGAGTTGCTCTGAAACACACTACAAAGTATAATACCAGCAACTTTGCACAAAAACTTCTGATTTAAAAATGATGGCAGATTTGGTCTAATTATTGATATGTTCCAGAACCTTCTAGATTGTATTTCACGCCATTTTCCATTACCTTTTCTGATCAGGCTGAGTCTGATCAGAACTGCAACCTTCCCCATTTTTAAACAGTGCCAGCAAGTTGCTTTAAACTCCTTCAGGTTATTTTTTTTGGTTCAATGAAAATTTAATAATCAGTAATTCTCTTTGAGAATTCACCTTTGCCCTTCCTTTTCAAATAGGAGGGGATGGTACAGGAAGATGGTGCAGTGCTCAACATCAGGAACAAATGGCTGCTGTCCTTGAAGTGATCTGAGCTTCTAAGGAGCCAAGAACCACCTGACAACCTAAAACATGAAATTATGTGTTAGCTGTCTTTTCCTGATTATGTTAGGAGGAAGTACTTGTATACTGGAATGAGCCCTCTGGCATGACAGAGCTCTATAAAGACAGCTCTGTCATTTGGAAGGGTGAATGCTACAGCACCCTTTTAATGTTCTTTCTCCAGGAAACAATGGTATTTGTTTGAAGGTGTGAGAAGGAAGACTGTCAAGCAATGAAAAGGACAGATCCATTGTGCAACAAGAAAAGTACTCACTGTGAAGCAGCAGCAGGTGCCAAGGATTCTACAGGGCTTCCAGTAAAGGCTGTAATTAGGCCTTTTATGGCTATGACCAGAATCAGCAGTCTGTGAAGAGCAGCGAACTGCTGTCTTCCAGAAAACATAGGATTTCCCAAAGTTTTCCTTGGTCTTTAGAAGGATTCAGCCTTGCACAAAACTCTTCTGAGAAAGACGTCTGTAGTGTGGCCGTATGCAGTCCCATCAGATAGTAGTAAGCAACAAAAATAAATATTTTTTAATATACAGTTATTTTCTAAATAGTTACAAGATGCATAAAAAATGTGTTTCTAATGTGACCTGTAAATCAACATTTGGTAAGCAATAAATTAATTAGCAAAATTCTTTGGACAATCTGAAAATTTTGCACAGCAATATTTTAGTTAGACTTGGGGAGGATCTGTAGCAGTCTGCAATAAAATCATAACAAATTAAAACATGATTTTTAAGAACTGATGTCAGTACAGAGATAGTAATATTTCAAGGAGGGAAAACAACAATGAATATAGAATAGAAAAATGCATGAGAATAAAGATATAAATTTTACCAGGTCAGATAATAACCATCTGTTGTATTTCTTGTTCATAAGAGTCACTTTTCACCGTCCATTTCCATCTCTGGATACCCAGTGCATTTCCATCTCAGTAGATCTTCCAGGACAGATTCTTCAGATTATGACTAAAATGGAAAAAACAGGAAATTTTTTTTCTTTCCCAAAGGAAGTATCTTGGCTCAAATTAATTTGTGGCTTAAGCGCTGGCTACAGATGGCAGCAGAATCTTAGAGCGCGAATGTATAAAGGGATATGGGCAACAGAAATGAGATGGGATTGCGGCTTGCCTTAAATAAAAGCCTATATAAGCTAAGTTTGAGGTTGATGAATTGTTTCTGCATACATGACATTTTAGTGACTGCTGAATGTAGCGATTCTTGGCAGGGTGGTTGTGGTGAAGTGATGCTGGGAGCCAGAGAGTGCTGGAAAGCCAGAAATTATGAGATCTGCTCAGCTCTGTAATTTTGGCTGAATATACCAGTGAGCACATGAGTCACACCCTTCACTTTGCAATTTTAGTCTGGTTGATTGATATGAGAACACCAAGGGATCTCACTGAAGATAGACCTCAAACTCAGGTATTAGAAGATTCACCATGAATGTTCATCTTCTTTATTATACAATGTTCACTGTCTTTGTTCTGGATTGCTTTGAATATCTATTTTGTCATTTGGTAAATGTTTCCTTTTGTGCTCAAAACAAATAGCCTTTCTCCATCATGACTAAGAGAAGATGGCATTTAAAGTTAGAGTCATTAATTAGGTAGTCTTAGACTGAATGTGTACATTACGGGAACATTTTACTTCTCAGCAGGGGTATTTCAGAGAGTGCTAAAAACACTTAGTGCATTTTGTAATGGCTGTTTGGGGAATACATATTATCTCGAAATATTTATTGATTATTGGGTCCAATTATTGCAATTCTGAATGTTGCTAATATTGCAGAGTCAACTCTACTGGTTAAATACAGATCTAGTCAGTAAAAAGGAGAAAGCACGGCAAAAGCAGGTAGAAAAACCCCAGACAGCTGACTGTACAGTAAAAATTTTTAAATGTGAAGATTGAACTGGATACTCAGCAAAAGATGGAAAGAACAGACCTACCACAATCTTACTCTGCAGCATTTGGCATGTAAGGCAGGGTTGTGAATGCCCGTACTTCACCAAGCAAGTAAATTAATAAATAACACAATCCATTTAAGACGCAATAACTCTTATTTACTACTTATATTTTCTCCATAGGTAACAACAATTGTTCTCTGATTATCAGTTGATATAATATTTTATGGTGTGTTCCATTTCTCTACATTTGCTTGCGTGCCTAGATTTCAACAGCTGGGTAGAGATAAAGCATCATTAGTCTAGGGCAGAATTGCCAACTGAAAAAGAGAATTTTGATATAGGGAAGGGCAAGAAAACACTTCTATCACTGAAACATGCCCTCAAGCCAGGATCGTGTTTGTAAACTACCTGCCTCACACCCCCAGCGCACAAAAAGGCTCCAGGCTCTGTTCAGATTTAGCCAGCAGTGAACTTTCCCATGCGCCAGAATTAGACTAGCAGTAGCTGCAGAACAACATCACTCTGTTATCCTCTGCTGACAATTACTGACGATTTAAAACTGAACCAGGAATTCTGTTGCACAACTTTCAAATCAAAACTAACTAAGTAAGCTTGAAATCAAACCCTAACATACCGACTCAAGTTTCAGAAGTTATGTTTCTCTGTAACAACACACATACGCGTTGCAAACCCCAAAGTCTGCAGAAGGGCAATAAGTGCACATACTTCTTGTGGTTTAACCCCAGCCAGCAGCCAAACCCCACGCAGTCACTTACACAACAGCAGGATTAGGGGGACAATAGGAAGGGTAAAAGATAGAGAACTCATGGGTGGAGATACAGACAGTTCAATAGGGAAAGCAAAAGCCATGCACACAAGCAAAGCAAAACATGGGTTTAACTCACTGCTTCTCATGGGCAGGCAGGTGTTCAGCCACTTCCAGGAGAGCAGGGACCCATCACATGTAACACCGGCTTGGGAAGACAAACACCAACACTCCAAGTGCCCCCAGTTTCTTCTTCTTCCCCCCACTTTATATACTGAGCATGATGCCATGTGGTCTGGAATATCCCTTTGGTCAGTTTGTGTCACCTGCCCTGGCTATGTCTCCTCCCAGCCTCCCATGAACCCCCAACATCCTCACCACTGTGGCAGTGCAAAAAGCAGAACATGTCTTGGCCCTGTATAAACCCTGCTCAGGAATAACAAAAACATTACTATATTATCAAGTCTGTGTTCAGCACAAACCCAACACATAACCAAGTACCAGCCACTGTGAAGAAAATTAACTCCACCCCAGCTGAAACCAGCACAATACTTGATTAAGAACAGGTATGATCAGATGTTTACCACACCATGATTTCTATGATTTCATACATGAAACGTGCCTGACTGCTGAAGACTGCTTTTCTATTTAACAGCATGACGGGCAGATACCATGTTTCCCATGGCACTGTACATTTAGTTTCTTGGGAGCAAACTTGCATCACTGTATAATTAGACAGTTATATTTAAATGCACCTGCTGTGTCAGTGACTCTTCTCCGTGTCTTGACATGTCAAATCTGAAATTAGACTGTGCCTTCCAGAAATGTCTTTAGTAAAGGGTGAGGAGATATTTTCTGTAGGGTCAAATCCTGCAGGCTTTGCACCTGTAACAGTGAACTTGTTCCCAGATGTGCTGACCCACCTACACAGGCTTTATAGCCTCCAGTGGGGCATATATTGCATTCTTTTCTATGCAAGCTCAACTTCAATGACCACAGAAGGACAAAACCATGTTAAGTTCATATTGACAAAGCAAACAAATGCAAGTCCTCGACATGCAAGCATGCTCTCTTTACCTTTCTGTTCTCTCATCCATAACAAGTATCTTTGAAAACCAGGCTGGACAGTAAGGAGCAAAATGGAAATTCTGTTCTTACTCTTACCCATACTGTGCCATTTTGAGGAATAAGTGCAATGGTTTTAAAGTTGCACTATCAAAATAGAGGGAACATACATGTCAGAAAGTATGATCAGACATACTCTTCACAAGTGTCAGTCCAGATTAGCTTCAACGCAGAAAAGCAAAACATTAAAAATACTACCAACATCATCTTTGTCATAACAACAAAACTAGTAATGACAAATAATGGGAATTTAAATTGATGCTGGCATCAATAACTTTGCTAGCAGAACCTCACCTAGCATATTTACTTACTCCATCTTTTGGTTTAGCATATTTAACTACATATGGCATTCCTGAATTACATAGAGCTGAAAGTGCTGAGTGCTCCTAATTCCCACTGACTTCCCAGTGAAATGGAAAGGATGCCTAGCACCTTGCAGGGTGAGAATGCAGCATTTTCCTATGTCTACTTCTGTTCCTAACTCTCCTGTAGCAGAATCTCATAACGTGTATTCCAGATGGCTTTTGTTTCAAGCACCATTCCCCTCAAGCCCAGCTGCTTATAAACTCTCTATAGATTACAGTCTGGAGGCTGGGAATTTCTGCTTCAGTCTACAGCAAGGAAATATGTAGGCACTTTAATTTGTGTATTGGTAGTTGCAATGTTATAACACAGACCCACTTAAGGGTGCACTATACTGAATAGAATTTGCAGATATTAGAAAAGCCACTGATTCAACTCAGTGTATTTATTACCAATTAGATTTCTTAAATTTCCCAGCAGCAACTATTTCACTAGCAATGAAACAAACACACCAGAAAGATACAATACAATTTTCATGTCCTATCTGCTGCAAGAACTAGTCTCAAAATCAAGTACAAATGAAACCACCTGACTGTGTTGGCTCACTTTCAACACGCCAGTCTCCCTGACTTTGCCAAAGAAATGTTCTGAGTCTCACACTGAGAATGACAGAATATATGACTCCAGTGGCCCATAAAAAGAAGTAGAGAAAATGTAAAGCTGGCAGACAATGTCATCTACTGGCAACAACTGTATGACTTTTCTGTTGTTTCTGCTCCAAAAGTGCAGCTTCAAGACCAGAAATATTTGTAACTGCACACATGCATTGTAGTTAAAATACACTTTCATATATTTTATTTTACTAATGAAAAAAATGGACGGCTAATTTCACACCTGACATACAGGTATGACTCAACAGAAATAAGTGGAACTGCATCACTTGAGGCAAGAATAAATTTGACCCAGAGTTCTTGTTTCATTTTGACTTATCAAGAGAAACCCAGAGCTAAAATTAGCTTACAGTAGAAGTCACATGGTAACATGAATAAATCTCTTCCCACTAGTTCTGTGAAGATGCCTCTGGCTGTGAACCACAGCCATCTGTGGGCAATAATCCTGTCTATCTAATAAATATCAGGCAAAGACATAAATTACGTGAGACTGCACCGTACATTAGAATAAAGGAACAATGACAGATGGCAGAAAGCCCATGAGGTCACTGCAGGGGTGAACAGAAGTGTGCAAAATGTAGTGAAGGAACTGCTGGGAAATGTAGGTACATACAGTCTTCAAAATATTTCTCAAAGAATAAACAAACTATAAGTAAACTGAAAAATATACAGGTAAAAAATCATCCCGTCAGTGCTGCCATTTCACAGAAATGGAAATGCATTTGTATCTTTACACCCAGACCATGACAACTATTAAGTCTTTGCCACTTAATGGGAAGTGGAAAGGCACAGAGTCTGAAAGAGGTTTTGGAGAGAAATTTTGCTCAGGAATTGTACAATGCTCCATGTATTTTTTCTACCTGGAAAATGAAGGTGGCACAAAATGAAGCAGGACTCTTATGTGGATGGAAAATGCCTCTTAGGAACAGCTCTAAAATTCATCCGATTTTTGGAAGAGGTACTCTTCTGTGGTTCCTCCCAGGCACCACAGCAGTCAAACTGTAATACGTGAAATCAGATTCTGAAACTATTAGAAAGCCAGACAACAGCTAATTAAGCTGACAAAGAACTTTAGATATTGAAATCTGGCTTCCTACCTTAAGTCTGTCTGTAGCTATAAAATGGAAAATACCTTAGCATCTAAAATTAAACATTTCTTTAGTGGCAAGCTAGCCTGATGCTTTGATTGAACTGGTAATTTTACTTATGAACTCCAGCCTGAGTCAAATGTATTCACATAGGCAGTGTCACCTCTGGATACTGCAGATAAATACGCTGCTCAAAAATGACTCATTTCAATCTCTGGAAGTCTTGCTGAAATACTTTCATTACTCGGTGCTAACAGAACTTCACCAAAAAAAGCAAGAACTCATTGTCATGGCCATGTGCATGCTACTAAGTAGTTGCAATGTTTGTTTAAAGAGGACTCATAGAGTGTCCAGCTAAAACCAATTCTTTTCCTAGAAAAAACACTACAGTGGTTTAGCAACTGAACAATTATGTTTTGTAGATCCTGCAAAATATGCATTAATGAAAACATTTTGATGATTTCTCTGGTCTACTAAATATCATGAGATCAAGGAAACGGGCCACTTCCCATTTTAAGTGGCTTTTCATCTGCTTCTACCCCTTCTACATCTTCTACTTGCAAAGTTATCTTTGCTTCTAAAGATTTTCTCTGCTAATCCTATGTTAGAGAAATTTTTTTCCCCACTTAAGAATGTGCAGACAAACAGGACTTAAAAACATTCTTTTGTAAGTGAAAAAAACCCCTTTAAATGGCATTTGCTCAGCATTAACCTCCAATCACTTGGGTTAGAAACTTCATATTGTTTCATATACCGATTCTCAAAGAACAATGGCACATACACCAATGGAAATTTAATCTTCATGGCACCTTCAGGTTTTTCTATGACTATTATAGTCACTACCGGCAGATTTTGCACAACACTGACATCCCACACATCTCCCTACAGAACAGAGTCCTATTTACACTACTTATTACATTAATCCAAAGACACTGGAGACTTCACAGGCACTTCCTAAAGTGTAAATGACAACATACTTCAGCGTTAATATGTTTATTCCATGGATTCATCAAACTCTGAGTTGATATTTATAAATCTGACAGTACTGCTCATGTACAACAGTGTTAAACACAAGATTTTTTTTTGCAGGATTGAGGGCTCATCTACACTACAGACTTGAGTAACTCCTGAAAATCCAGTGTCTGCTTTCTAATAGCACTTACGGTGATGTTGTGAACTATCTAATAATTAAAATCTCTCAAAATCCTTCTGGAAGATGGATATATCAACACTGAAGACTGAAGAATGCACTATTATTATTCTCCAAAAAAGAAATAACACATGAGAGTTTTATCAGCCTTTAAACAGTAAACAAAATGCACTGGAACATTCAAGCCAATTTCACTGGTTGGGAGAGTAATCACCACCCAGAAAATTAGGACAAAATTTTCTCACTGAAACACAAATTAACTGCACTACATTACAGAACTGAGCAATTACACTTTAGATCACACTTTACACAACCTGAGACATTCATTAAAGGACAGGTGATGGTTTAAGGCAGTTCCAAATCTCCTCCTAGGGCACAGGGATCACGTGGTATTTTTAAGTCATCTGGAGACAGTAAAGGGAAATGTCGTATCCATCTGCCCCCTATTCACACCAGCCAGCAGGCAGAAGCCAGTCCAAAGTACACACAGATATATATTAAAAGACATGGTCATGGCTGCTGCTGTGTCCTCCTACTTCTGAGGGAAAAAAGGAGGCAAAAATTTTCCAAGCAAAGCTTTGGAAACTCCCAGAGTTGAGACTTTTACATTGAACAATGCATTAAGAATATCTGGGAGGGAAAATCCTGTGCTGGCAGATAGGAGGACTGGATGATCTACAATGGTCTGTTCCATTTTTAAATTCTATCATCAGATTTGTCCTCAAGTACAAACCCTCTAGGAGTTTCTTGGGGGCGGTGCATCCCTCCACAACCCCTACTGTGGGCTCTGGCTTAAAAGCCACAATAGAGTCCTTAGAATCTAACAACAAGAGCTATTCTAGGCGCTGGTTAGGAAAATGGGATTTAAAGGAAGTTTCTACTATTGTGCAAAATTAGGGCAAAAAATCTCCTTTCAGATAAGCAACAAAGTATATCAATTCCAACAGTTTGCTCTCCTGCTGTTGTATCCATCATAAAGAAAGAAGTCTTTCTGTGGTGAATAAAGGTGATCGTCTAATCAATTAAGATTTCATAGAAAATACGGAACAATTCATCTGTCTGCCCCACCCTCTTCCCAGGTTGAAACAGGACCTTTCCACTTTACTCTGCATGTCACTTTTGTTAAAATGACAGGCACCTCACAGAAAACACCAAACATACATGTAGAGAGAGAAGAATTCCCATTTTGAGATCCACCATACAAGTGAAGGTTTTTGAGCTATGAATTTGATTGCTCTGTATTGGACGATTGCTTATATGGCACGATATGTATCATTTTTGTGTGTGTGGTTATTCATGTATTACAGTCTGACCATGATTACACTTATTTTGATTACAGCAGTATTATTAAAGGCATTTCTGAAACTGATGTAAAGTGTACACTGCACAGAAGTGATAGTAATACCATTCACTGACCTCATTATTGTCCATGATATTTCACTGATTCAGTTGAATCCGGCCAAAATCTCCACCAAGCACAATCTGGTTTGGCCTGTCATGGACTGTGCCAGACTTAGGTTTTTTTACACTTGTTGAAAACAAGTTTTTTTACACTACGTTGAAAACTTTCAGCTGAGGTTCGAAAGTTAATTTCCTTTAGCCATAGCTATGTATTATGTTAGTCATTCTTTTATCCTATTTTACTTGAAGATATCTTAGAGACTTCCAACTCATCCACTGAAGGATGAGGAAACACCAGATATTCACAGTACTGAGAGTCTTAAGGCTAATGTCACTTCACAATGACGTTAACTTCAAGTTGGTATAACTCTTACGCTGCAGCTTTAGCCTCTAATGACAAGGACAATGTCAGAGCTACATTTTCTCTTTATCTGGCTATAAGTTGAAATAAGTTCCTGACTTCTGATCATTTCACATGCAGGAAAAATAAGTAGAAAAAGAAGCATTAAAAAATTAAATTTAAAAGGTTAGCATTGAACTTGCAAGAACTGAAATATATTCTAACAGAATTTCTCCATTGTTGGTATTTGTTTAAAAGGGTTTGGATTAATAAACAAAAGTGAAAAAATAAAGAGAACAATAAATTAAACAAAACGTGGACTGCTGCCTATATGAAATGCAGAGAAAATGCATAGAAACAAAGAAGGAAAATATATCCTCTAAAAATAAACTATAAGATAAGACATTAAAACATAGATAACATTATACCTTACCTAGTCTACAAAAAAAACCCCAAAAATCCCAAACCAACTACAACAAAATAACCCAGCCAAAAAGATCTGCAAAATGTACCAATTTTTCTCAACTTACCTAGGGTTCACACTGAGGTTGATAGAATCTGTTGTTCTCCTGGTTATGCTGCATATGCTTTTGAAGCATTGAACTTAAACACACATATTGTTTTATGAAAATATTTCCCTTTAAAAGCCCAAGCAAGAAAAGTAGGTGTTTATGGAGTGTATTTGAAAATATAATTTCTTTTACCTGACTTTTCCCCATTTCAGTATTTTGGGCATATGGTGTGACTCTTGGGGATGGTCCTTTGCAGGGCCAGGAGTTGGACTTGATGATCTTTGTGGGTCTCTTCCAACTCAGTATATTCTGTGATTCTGTGAAAGATAGTGTCACAGTGGACAGTGCTTCTGCTTGTGAGGAATTAGAGTCATAAGATTTTAAAATTAAAGAGAATTGATAACCCGACACAGACAAATACATTTTACAAACATCCCTGTAGGACTTAAAAACCTGTAAGAAATCCCCAGGTTTATATAAAGAACTTCCCATCCCCAATAACTATTCTGGAATATTTATTTAAGAGAAGGAGAAGGAATAAGAAGACAAATAAGAATTATCTTCTTGGGAAATGCTTAAACTAGGCTACTTCAGAAAGAGCTGATATATAGAAGTGGAAATTCTCAAATGATTGCTTTATTTCTCTAGACAAGGTTGGGCCAGTGTTACATGACATTTTCAGATGTTTCTAACTTACATTATCATGAAGTGTACACAGTCCCCTCGCAGCAGTTTTTGCCCAACCCTGCTCTTTGCAGCAGTGCTCTTTTTATATCCAAGAGATAGGCTAAAAAGGAATTTCGAATTTTTAAGCATACAGAAAGAAAGACAGAACTTAACTACCCTAATGTTTGTATCTTCCTGACATAAGGCAGACTACTGCAATTTCAATAAAATGCTATGATCTTAAAATATAGCACAGCCATGCATGTTAATAGGATTCAGTATAGTAAACCTATGCACCAGAGAGGCTCTGCAATCATACTGCAAGATCTGGCTTAGCAGAACTGATGAATACCCTATGGAGATAAGCTTGTCTCAGACCTCAGCTGATCCTTAGAGCTCTCTCATCCTAGGCCAAATGAAAATCCACAGAAACAATCATTAAATGCATCTCCATTTTTTACCTTGGAAGTACCTGCAAAATAAAAAATACCTTAGCATTTCTGTAACTGGAAGCATGAATAAGCAAGCCAGGATTGCAGACAGAAGGGTGACCTGCATGCCTGGTGGGGAACAGGCCTCATAGGCCCTTCAGATGTTAGAGTCATGACACAGTGGTAAAAAAGTAAAGAAAGACGCAGGGGAAGCAGTCAATAGGTCAAGGAGTATGAAGCCCCTACCAAGCCCTACCAGGCTGCAAATTGCTATCCTCTTCTCTTTCCCCATCTGCTCTGTGACTGGATCATCACACACTAGGAGGTGTCTAGCGTGGCCTTATTCTGGATTTCAACACACTTTTGAGAATGGTGTAGCAAATGGATGATGAGCTGATCTAGCTACTCAAAACAGTGCTCGCTGCTGTTTTATTCATATTTGTAGCACTGGCCATCTCTCAGTACTTTTGACACTCTTCTTCTTTGATTACTTTCCATCCCATTGAGAAGCTCGGAGAGCCAAGTCCAATTTGCCAATTACTTAGGATTCTCTAAAGCTGATATAAAGTAAGTAGAAACATTAGCAACTCTGCTAATTATCTCGGTTGTTGCAGTCACCATGTGAGACAAAAGAGTGATGTTGAAGAAGGGACAAAGGCATAACTAACCAGCACAGTAGAAAAGTGTTGAACAGAAAGACCACTCACCAAATCACAGATGCTTTACTGTGTACTGATTTATGTTTCATGTGTCTTGGTGATCATTACAGTAATACATATAAATCACATTAAAGTCTGTTCAGGGAGCTTAACATGTTGAAAGAGGTAGAGTGTTTTTATTTTACTGATGAATGGGCATTTGATGCTGCTATTACTGGTTCCCTGCAAAGGAAATTAATATGTCAAATCTTATTTTATGGGTGTTGCTATGAATTTCACTACATCTGTGAGGAAAATAAGAGAAGAAGAAGAAGTATCAGTCCAATACAAAACTCGATTATACAGAAATTAAATCAATTAGGTGATGTGTACAGGAAGATGTCTTGCAACTCACACTATAAGAAAAAACCAGAAAAAAATATTAGCAGCTGATAGGAATCACAGTTCTGTGATCACTGACTTTTTTATTTTGTCAACAGCATTGTCCTTTGATCACCAAGCTACTGTCAGCCTCCTCCTATTCCATCTGATCATATAGATAAATCACTTGCATATATCCTTACACCCTCTTGTGTCTGACACTAGGCAGCATTAGTTACAAATATGCTGCCAATTTGAAAAGAATGAAGAAACACAGAAAAATAATTTTAACTTCCCTCATAGTTACTTCAAAAGCTTAATGACTTGACCACTTTTTTTATCAACAGGTACTTTATAAGCCTGACCTGAATAATTCATTGGCTAGACAACTGTGGCAAAAAATCTATGAAGCATCACATCTTCAGGGACAAAAACCCCATACCAATGTTAAATAGTGACCAGACTGCTGGATTTTGTTTGAGTGTTTTGTTGGGTGTTTCAGTCCAAATCCAGAATAACATCTTAAGCCTGTGATTAAGGTTCCATTGAATTCAAAGCATTTGCAGCATGTGCCTAAAATTCAGTATGTGTTTCAATTTCTTTTTAATATAGCCAGACTGTTAAAAAACCCCAAAAAATGACAACAACAAAAAAACCAACCAAAACAACAAAAGTACAATGCTGTTAGAGATTTTGGCGATTTGTTTCAAGAATACCAGGCCAAGTTGCTGAATAAATGAAGACAATACCATCTGCATTTCTAACATGAAACTTCCTGAACTGTTTTCATTATCTAGATTGAAGTACAACCAAGCAAAGAAACAACATAAGTAGAGAAATAACTTTTTAACTTCTCTATGAAAACATTATTTTTCAATCACAATTCCTGTTAGCAATAGTCCATCAAATCAATTACAGTGTAGTGACAGAACAGACTAGTGACTTTGGTGATTTAGTGAATTACCTGCTGAAAAGTCAAGTATGACAAATGTTGGGGCAATGAGGCCCATCACTTTGAAGAAAGTGATCTTCAGCCTCCTTTACAAAGACCATCTCTATCAGTCCCACTAATGCTTTCTTCTTGGAACCTACATGAGAAGCAAAGATGTATTTGCTAATTTACTTTGGGTTAATGGCTTGGATCTGTAGACAAGAATAGATAAAGAGGTGATTTTAAATAATTCTGATTGTTAAAGTAGAAATCAAATTCAGGTAATAAAAATAGAAATCCTGGTGTTGGCATCGAAATGTTATTATGTAATATTCCATTTCATTATTGTGCAAATCAGATATTAATATAGACAGTGATTTACATGTATGAAGTATATATACACACAATGTCGGATGCAAGCTTACATATTTGTGTGTGTGTATAAACATATATATACACATGCTATAATCTATTTAAGAGAAAGAAGCAGAAAAGTCAACAGTGCCTTTTCTTACTGTTATGGCTAGTAAAGGCATTAGCCAGATGTTGAAACTCATAGGCATCAAACAACAGTGATCATTACAGTCTTCAATCACCCCATTTAGAATTTACAATAAGCTAAGCAGAAAACCATTATTTCCACCTTCAGTATAAAGTTTTCCTCTGGCTGAAAACAGAGTTCTGCAATGGACTGATGCACCATCTGTTCTAACTTCAGAACCCTTTTCCGTGAAACATCCAGCAAGGGGAACAAGCTATTGATGAGACCCCGGAATATAAGGACATCATTAGTGAGTATCATAATAAGATTAAAATCCCTTGAGGGCTCTCATCAAAACCTAGATTAAAAAGAAACAAAAAAAAAAAAAAGAGAAAAGACTGACATTATAGCAACAAACCATAATATAAGGCATAAAATTAACAAACATTATGAATTAATCATACTTAGACAATTACAATCCATATGGCTAGTTAAACTCAATCTGCTACCTGTAGTGGCATAGTCTGGATACTGTATATTCGATGCCAGTGCATTTCTCCCAGGATGTAATTACTTAATTTTGTGAATGAGAAAATGATGTGTAAAAGCCAATGTTTCCATGGATTCAATGCCCCAAGTCAGATAAAATGCATGAATGCGTATGAAATCTCATGACACTTTTTAACCATATTTCATCGCACTCATATTACCTTTAGGTATGTAAGAACAGTGAATCACCGTCACACTCGCTACTAAGGTTAATACAAGAAACAAACTGTGTTTGAAACCTAATTTTCTGCAAATGGGATTCCTAGGATTTAGATGACAACAAATGGCATAAGACTGATTCAAGCAGCAGTTTTTGAGGTTTTTCATCACTTGAAGCACACACATTGGGATTCCGAGAGTGACCACTTTCTCCTTACCGTTCCACTTATATTCAGACAGATTTCAGTCTCTCAGAGGACTTGGCATTGAGATTCTGATTCACTTTCCTCTTTTGTCATATATAGTATGTCACATCTGGTGACATCATACAATTCGAAGATGTGGAAAGTTGCAACTCCTCAAAAAAAAAACAACCAAAAAACCAAACCAACAAAACACCAGACTAAGGCAACTCTAATATTTTAGTCCTTTGTAGACTCTGTAAGGAATTGCAGGCTAATGCTTGTCCCTTCCTCATACCAAATTCTGGAGCCCAACCTGTTCTTCTACAACATCTGGAAGATTCTCCTGGAACAGTTTCTATCCATCATAGGCAAATCAGTTGGGCAATATAACAATATACTCCATCACTTGTTCTCTGAACAGACCTGAATTAAAAAATATGAACATTTTAATTAATGACAGATGCATTAAAAAACGGGAGTTGTTAACATGGAAAAAGAGCAATAGATACCTCAGAACTATCTCAAGATTTATTCCATTCAGTTATTCAGATCAGGCTGCTGGAAGGAGGAAAGACTGTATTCTTGTATAATAGAATCACATGCCTACCAGAGGACTGGTTCTGGAAGGAGGAGAAGACATCACCTTTCATTTACCTCATTAAATGGTTATTGAAAATAACTAATGAACAACAACAAAAATGAAACATTTTATGAAATTGTGAGGATTTACATGCTCATAAGTCCAGAAATTATCATTTGCACTTTCCTATTTAAGTATCCACAAAGTAATATCAAAACCCAGCATAGGTCTATAAGCTCCAGGTTTACTTCAGTCATTTTGTTTCAAGAACAAAAATCAGAACAAAGACATTTAATTACTTTGAGACCCTGGCCATAGAAATCCAAGTTACATTGCATCTTTATGTGAAAGTGCAAAAAAATATGTAATGACTGTTTGAAATAAACAAGAATTTATTACATACAAAGCATTTCTGGTTCAGGATTCTTCTCTTTTTTCCAGTGGACAGGTACAAAGAAATGAAACATTTTCAACCTCCCAATCTCTGACTGGCAGGCCTTATTTAGAAAATACGTACTTTCTTTGGGTCCATAATCTCATTCATCTTCATTACTTCTGACATGGGGCACCTACTACATTGTGCAATTCCTGGCAGATCGTTTGGCTTCCTACATAGTCATTACGATGTGCTCCAAATCTATTTAAAAGTTACAGTGTGGTTTCATGAGCAAACTAATCCCAGAGACAGCACAGAAGGCTTTAGAACACAAATAGAGCTTTCTCACTGTCCAAGAGCAGAATCTCGGCCCTGATGACTATGACCAGTAAATGCTTTTCTTGTTCAATAATACACACTTAATGAAGAAACCAAAGAGCACTCTAGTCAGTCTCGTGGAATTATTAATGCACATTTTGAATGGTTACAATCATTCAGCTTTCAGGCACATGTTTTATAATACCTTGTTAGGAGCACTATACTCACCATGAAATCCTGTGCTTGTCATGACTTATTGCTTAATTAAAATAATGTAATCAAAAACCTCACAGAACAAATGTTGACTGAAAAAATTATGCTAATCTTATACATATCTACTATTCACATATTACTTTCAGCAGAATAAGTTGACTAATGTGTTAATAAAATGAAACATACCCAACTATCTTGTCAAATGCTATTTTTATCTCAGCATTTACATACATTTGTCATGAAGGGGGTACATTCTGAGTAAAAGGAATAAACACTGTTATGATTAAACATGTCTGACATGATGTTCTTATCTGAGCATCAGGCAATGCCACATGCATAGGAAACTTGCACTCATGGAGTCATAAAGCCAATGGCTTCATATCAAAATCAAACTTACAGAGAACAGGACAGCTTTATTTAGCAAGGAGATGCATCTGATTAGATTTGTTCTGAATTTGGCCCTGAGCACTCAGATTAAAAATGTGGCACAAAGCTTGAACCAAGTATAGCCTCCTGGGATTGAACACTGCATTTCACTGAGACCAGGAAAATTTTTGTACAGGGGGAAGAAACTGAGAAGAATCTTCTCACTGTCCATTGCAACTTCAGAATGTTATCAGTGTCAGGAAGCAAGGGGGACCCAGTCCCCTCACACATGAGAGACATGCTTGACTCTGCACCAGGAAGGACTTAAAGTATTGCACTTACAAAAACTGAGAGTTAAGAAAAAATAGAAGAACAGAAAGACCAGTAAGGAGAGGGACTGGAGAAGTGGTGCCATTTCTCGCTTTGGAAAACGCCAGGTAAATCTATATAATTATGCACCCAAGCTTTCTCAGAAAGGACAGGTCTTTTAGCAGCCTTCTTTCCTCTACTCTCTGAAGGTACTGGAAAGAGATAATCAAGACCTAAGCTTATACAGGAGTGTACACTAATGACTTGCCTGCTTTCTCTCTCTGTGCTGCTGACATTCAAGTACAATGCCAAGAGTATTTCTCACATTCTTGCTCCTGAATATGCTGGGAATCCTCTATAGTCCATTTCTAATGAATGCTGCCCTGCCCCCCAAATTCTTTAGTATGCTTGCCTAGCAGCAGCATTACCAAAATGTTTAATTTTTTTTCCTCCAGCACCCATGTAGATACAATACAATGTGCAGAGATAGATTAACTTTCTCATGAGTCTCCTTGAATTTGAGGCTCTTCTGATGTCAACACTATTTCACACAAAGTCTGAAATCCTTATTGTATAAACTCTGCAGGGGGAAAAGAAAACACGAACACGTGAGACAGAGCTGTACTGCCACCATCCTCTTACTATGTTGTTGATGATGAGAATTTGTGTCTAATCCATAGATCAGTCAAAAGCATCAGTTGCTTAATGTCAGTGACAAATTAATAAGATATCTATAAGCAATAGGAATGTTTTGTGGCAGCCTTTGGACTTGGACATTTCCAGACTTAAAAATGCACAGGAAACAAATTTTTAATACTAGCAATAAACAAGATAAGATTAAGAAAACCCCATTAGTAGTTCACAGATCAATAAACATTTTCTTGTCTGAGATTAAAAAACCATAAATGTTTCAGAATTTGATAAGCACAGAAGACTGATTTTATACCAAGCAATTTTCAAAAAAAGGAGGCCTATGTGCTTTCCTAGAAAGATGATTCAATAAAATGAGAAAGGTATTGAAACCTGAATTTAGCATATACACACAGGAAAATTTGTGGTAAATCTCTCTTGGGATAGTCAGAAAAAAACCTCTAATAAACCAGCAATGCTTTACTATTTTATACCATCTTTTACCTATATATTTCAGATACTTTCAGGGGAAGAAAATATCCAGGTTTTTCTTAAGTTAAAAAATTTGCACCACATTTAAGCCCCATTTAGCTTAAATTCTTAATTCTTAATTATTTTAGCTCCCTTACAGTCTTCTGTAGCCTGTTTTTCAGTGGAATATGCCATCATATCTTAAAGTTTTAATTATCTCAGATCTATCCACCGATCTGTCCTCATGTCGGTTTCTTGACCTTCAGCTCTAGCCTTTGACCGTTTCTTATTCGGATTACCTTAAGGCCCAATGTTATAACCCAGAAAAAAAAAGGCAGGGAGAAGAAGAGGGGTTTTCATATCCACCAAAAAAGAGTTTTAATATTTTCTGGAAGATTTTATTTTTCTTTTTCTTCCCCCCCATACTTTTTTCCTGGATTTTCTACTATGAAAACCTGCCATTTCCAATTCAGCAGTCTCCCTTAAAAATCAAAGAAAGGTTACTGTGCCATAGGATAACACAAAACTAAGCCTGAAAAATCACTTTATTTCTAATTTAACTTTATTCTTGTGCCAAACCCCACCCTGCAGTGTCTTAACTCAAAGTACCATAACAGAAAGCAAATCTACAGAGATGCAACTGAGTTCATAAAAGCATTCCTATACTCTGCTTTGCCATAAACCTTTATAGATACTTCAAACTAGCAATAGTAAAAGAGAAAAAGACCCAGCTGTAGTGGTGAGGGCCCAGAACAACAAGATAGACTTTTCCGTGGAATGTTTTAAACATAGTTCATTTGATTCACAAAGATTTCAGGAAGTACCATAGGCACTTTTGTTGGTACATGTGTTAGAAGGATAACCCTGTCAGCAGAAAAACTCCAATGGCATATCTCATCTTTTCTGAACAGTGATAGACAAAGGGATACTTTTTCATTCACTGAGGCGAAAAGTGAGCAGTCTACCTTTCTAAAGAGGGCTCCACTGTGTCTTTCAAGGGACTTATTTACTTTGGAAACAGGCTATTCTAGAGAGATTGGAAAGTAGCCTGCCTTTATGAGGCTAACCCCCAGAGATCCACACAAGCACAGAATCACAGAAACATTTCGGTTGGAAAAGACCCTTTATGGCTATTACATATAGTATATTGAAATATTCCAGACAAGAGGACCTGATCACACGAGAGCACACAATAGGAGAGACTAAAGGGCACAAGAGCAATGTCTTGTACAAACAAAAATAATTAAGGTACCAAAAATACTGCTAAAATTAATCACTAACCCTACCCTAGAGAGAACACCTTCTTTGTTTTAAAAAAATCATCGAAATTAAAATCAGAATGAATTTAAAACCAATCATGTGTTTCCTGAACACTGCTGTCATTGGCTTCACATTTCCTTTTACATTGAATAAATAAAATCAAGAGAAAACAGAACATTTTAAACAGTCATACATATATAGCACAGGGATTCTGTGTGTCTCTGTCTCACTTCTCTGGTTGCTTAGCTTGAGAAACAGCAAGAAAGGATAAAGGCTATTGAGATATGTCAACCTCCATGACTTGAAACAAATTTTTTTTTTCTGTCACAGCCTACTCTTTCCTATGGTTTGTCATTTTAGATGGTAATTTGGAGTAAAAACTATAGCTGACACAGTACCAGTAGTAAGCAGTAAAATAAAAGGCAGTTCATAACAGGCTATGGACAGTGAAAAGATTCTTCACAGTTTCTTCCTTCTCTACAAAAAATTCTTCTGGTCTCCATGAAGTTCAGTGTTCAATCCTAGGAGGCTATACTTGACTCAAGCTTTGTGCCACATTTTTAATCTGAGTGCTCAGGGCCAAATTTTCTTTGGAATTACTCTAGTAAGACTGACTTCACACAAATACAGCCAACATTTCTGAGACTCCTGCAGAAAAATATTTTGATCAACTGAAAAATATTACGTCAGTCAAAATAGCATAATACATACTCTTTGTGAAGTCCGGGACTTACAGTGCCTAACATGTCTGCAAGCTCTACCCACTGGGGAAAAAAAATGCCAAACCAGAAATTACTACTGAAGGACAAAGCAACACTAGGGAAGGGTGAGCAGCTGACACCTTTGATTTTCTAGCTCATATGCTCCAGCAGGAGACACGAAGGCTACCTGAGGAAAGCCTGACACACTCTGGTAATTTGAAACCAAAGAAAGCACGGCAGCTACTCACAGAGCATATTTCATTCCAAAATACAAGGTTTCCTCAAAAAAGCAATAAATTGCTCTGATTGAATTTGCAAAGTTTTGTTGGTTTGGTTGATTGCTCAGGTTTTTTTTCCCTAAGCTGTTATTTCCCAGAGTCAGGTATGTAAAACTGAACGTAGGCAAACAGAACAGTGTATTTTGATTGTGATGCTCCATGGGTAAATTCCATCATGCATGCATCCTTTTTCATTTGATGTTTCCATAATTCCATCCATATTGCTGTTTCCCCAACTCTCCAACCCCAAAGGCATCTTACCCTGAAACAGCATATGCCAGCATTCCCGCAAAAAATAAAGTAGGAACTTCTTCTGGTTTTGTACTATATGTAAACGCTCTTGAAGAGCTCTCATCTATTCCTCTCTCTTGATTTTGCCTCACCAAATTTTTCTGGCCTCAATCAAGGCAGATTTCTTCACTTCCTACCCAGTGATATTTTTCACTTGTTTGAAGAAATCCCTTCTCCTATTTATCAATCTCTCTTCTTTCATCTCCTGTGCAGCAGGCACCAGTGCTTCTCCTTGCTTGTCCTAAATCTCCCAGGCTCATCAGTCCTCTTCTCCGCCCTTGATCTTCATCTTCTTCACCTTTGTGATTGTCTTCCATGTGCTTTCTGATATCTGTGACTTTCTGAAAACCTTTTCCCTTAGCACTGCAGTACTTCTGCTTTCTTCTGTGACCATCTCTGCATGATCCTCTAACCCTGCAGTATTTCTTGTTATTGCTGTAAACTGCTCACCTTGTACTTTGCTTGCAGGTCTGCCTCTATCGGCTTCTGAGGAATCAGACTATTTCTTTTGTCCTTTCCTGATCAAGATGCTCTGTCTTTCCACCTTCCACTCCATGAGTCATCCTCCTTTTTTTGTTCTTGTACACCTCTCCAACACATTGATCCCACAGCTTTACCTAAGAGATAATTGATACCTGCCTCTTCCCCTTTGGTGAAATCTAAGTGATCAAACTTCCCTGCTTTTCTCATCAGCTGTTTTTATCATGTGCAAGGAAGTTACTGTTCTTATAAGTATTTCCAAACTTACAAAATTATATTTGGAGAGTGATAGCATTGCATTAAGCTGAAGACACAAACATATTACACAATAGCAATTCTAATTTCATATTGTATTTGTTCATGCTTTTAAGGCTGCAGCTATTTAGAAAGTACTGCAGATTATGATTTTATTAGGTCATTTCTACTGCCATCAAGAACAAGTCTTGCTGTAAGCTTTGAAGTTGGACATTTTTGCTGTACACACAGTAGTGGTCAACATAAGCACTATTGAGGTGACATTGCCCAGTCTGTATCTCAAGTAGTTTTAGCTCTTAACTCAGGACTAAAGTGATGAACCAATCTCTATGTCTGCTCAATACCTCGACCTATTTCTTTAGAAAATAAAGGCTAGCAATGGGATTTCTGAAAAACAAAGAATTATGCCCATCAACCTGATGGGCGCCTAATTTTTTTTTTTTTTTAATTTTGTAACAAGGCCGAGATACTTTATGCAACATAAACTCCACTAACAAGACACAGGAAAGAGACAATAATTCCATATTTCTGGCTGAAATAATTTCAGCTGAGCTATATGAAGACACAAACAACAACAAGGACAACCATTCTCAGACAACCTCTTCTACCACCAATTGATGCGAACAAGAGATTTTTCATTGACTTGGATCAGGTCCCAGTTAGCTGGAAACAGCATGTGCATGCTCCAGCACTCAGGTGATGAAATGGTTGTTAGCAGAGCACATGGTTTTGATTAGTGGCCTAATGAACTAATGCCTTAAATCAACAGGAAATGCAGCATCTGGTCAGCACTTCATTGCTTCCTTAAGCCTCAGACACATCTTACTATTGCCTCCAGCTCTCTTACGCTACCCCAGGGCACAGGAATATTAAGGAAGTAGTTCTTTAGAAGAAAAAAAGGTAGATATTAATATATTAACTACTACAAGTGAGACACAGGAAAAGAAGTGTTAGTGGTTCCAATATTTTATGGATCAAGTTTCTTCCACCTGAGACAAAAATCTTAGGCCTTTTCTAGTTTTCACTGTCCACTATTTTCTACAGCGTGTTCTTTGAATAACTGACCAGAGTTAATGATGTAAAACATACTTATTCATTCGTAAACTTATTTGTCTCCAGTCGATATTGAAGTACTTTATACTGATATTTACATGCTCTATCATATTGAGATGTTTGTATCTGTAGCAAATAATTTCACTTGGTTTTTACAGAGTCCCCTGATCCCTACCCAAAATTCTCATTAATAGGGATTCCATATTTCTACACAGCTTGTCAGTTTGATTATTTAAGTACTTATTCAGTGTACTAAAGACCCTAATCACCCCTTCAAAGCATGCAGCCCTATATAAGGCATCCAATGTCTGAAATACATAAGGATCATCATCATCATAATAGCATGGCAGCTGTACTTCCTATAAGCCAGAAAAGTTGGTCCTGTACACAACAGACACACCTCAGCTACTGTGTGCCATCTGCCTAGTTAGCAGTTAGACAGCCACAGCAGATAGAAACAGCTGCTCCTGACAATATGAAAAACATCAGTACTTCCTTAAAGGCTTTGGCAATGTGGATAAACAATTTCAGTGAAAAGAATATTTTAAATTGCTGCAAATTTTCGATGCAACTGCTATTATGCATCACACCACAACAAAGTGATTATGCTCAGTAGAATGGATTTTGTTCAGCAACTGTAAGAGTGTAAAGGGATTTTTTTGTCGTTCGTGTCGCTTTTGGTTTTGCTTCTCTTCCTCAGTTTTACAGAATACCAGTTAAAAAGGCTAAGAGGCCATTTTGTCCTGGACAAGGTTTCATGGCACCCTACAATAATTTACTTTGAATTTTTTCTATTTCATTCTTTCAAGTAAAGCAATTTTACTTCCACAAGTTCACTGTGGTCTTCATCTTGAGCTATTTATTTAGGCCATTTATATAAAGACTGGATTTCTGAGAAACCTCAATACTGTGCCTGTTTTATAGCAAAATTATGACTTATAATAAAGCAAAATAATTAACTCCTTACCACTGTGGGGATGGGAGGGTGTTTGGAAATGCAGAGAAACAGCACAATCCTTGATCTTGGCAGCTATGTGTTGCCAAAACGTGGATTTTACAGTGAGTAAATGTTAAAATGCAACAGATGCATAGAAAGATGACAGGCTATAGAGGATGGGTGAATAGATATGCACTACACACACACACTTCATATCTATACAGCTTTTCTCTTCTCCTTTGTTACTGCTCATGAATAAACAGAAGAACTCTAGGTATCTGACTCTGGAATGAAGCTGCTCATTCAAACTGGGTGCTCTGTGCCCCTTTTGGAGGTCAGCTGGTTGCAGGTAGGAGGAATGGAAGATACAACAGCTATCTCTCAGCTGCCTAACCATGCATAAGGGAACAGACACTGCATGGTGTCTCTCACCAGCTCCTTCCTGTTTGAGTGCTCACAGTCTGGAGATGGAGTAGCAAATTACTATAAATAGGCACTAGCAGTGCAGAAGTCAGGCATGGAAAGAGTTAGCAGTACAGACTCCACCTCAGAAACTGATATGGAAATAAAACCTATTTATAGAAAAAACCGAAAAGCTATCTGGAAACATAACGCAATTGCTATCTTATATTTTGTATATATTAAACTTTCTCGCTATCTCCAATGAGTGTGAGATTTCTATTAGTTGCGAAAAGATCAGTAATTGGAGGCAAATTAATGAGAAACCTGCTGTCACATTACAGCATACATCTTTAATGGAAGTCTTTAAATATTTGGACAAAATATCTATATATTTTAAAATGTTAATTCTTTAACTGGTAAATGTAATTATCTAACTGTAAAGCAAAAAATATAAAAGGACAAAAATGGATTTAATCAAAATATTCTGTCATTGCCATACATAAACCACCAGAATATCTTTTCAACAAATGAAATTATTCTTTATTTTATGCTTTTAAAAATGCATTAGTGTAATTGCTCTGCAACAAATTACCTTCTGTGCTATAAGCGTGGCTACAACATCCCTCGCATGTACATCAATTGTGCATATTGTCATGATGTTCTGATGATCACCAGGGGTGAGTTCCCCTAACAGCATGTTTATAAGGGCATTCAGTTGAGCAATCTGCAAAATAATTATATTTCAATGGAGATATTACACTGTGGGGAAAAAAACCTATTATATGTCAAGTGCTAAATGGAGCAGTTACAGAACCAAGACACATTTATTGGTGCTTTTAATCAAAGCAAATAACTTTTGCAAACTAATAATGGTGTTGTTTTCTTACAATTTTAATTTTACTCCTTAATAACAAAAATACACTTTTCTGCTGGCTCCCAGAACTTAATTTCGGAACAGATAAATACTAGTCTGATACTGCATTTGGAATGCTAATCTGTGACTGCACACGTGATAAAGCTAATAGATGTTTAAAGTATCACATGTATACTTTAAAACTCTGCTTCCAAAACAGCCACTATACACTTCATGTTTACTACAGGAAATGCAGGGGCTGGGGAGGGGAGGGAAGCAACAACTCTTTGGGGCCTGATTGCCCTGATCATGATGACTTCTTTGTGTCAGAGGAACATGAAAAGCAGGATCCCTGAACAGCTTCCTTCATCAGACTGCTATGTAATTCCCCATCCTGATGGGAATGGTGACGCTGAAGAGGTGGCCCGGAGAGCCTGTCTTCATGGCCCTAGAAGCCACTGGCAGTCATTATAAATTAGACTTATTCCCAGGCATCTGGACATCTTAATTTAAAAAGTGATGCTTCTGAACAGAAACACTAAAGTATTTTTGGATTTTTTGGGGGGGTGAGGGGGAGGGGGAGGGGAGGGGGACCCCGGAACAGTCCTCCTAAATTACTCTTGCTATGAAATAACAATAAGCAGAAATCTGCTTTTTGAATGGTTGCAAGACAAATCTTTCTGAGAGCATCTGCCAAAGATATTAAGGCACTGATTTTAAAAAGCTGCTTCATGCAGAATCCCACCTTTGCAACACGGGAATGTTTGCACTGATGAAAGAAACAAGATTTTAAACACATGCATCCCTAGTAGATTGATACAGTGGGAAGTAGTATAATGTTTTCTACAGATCACTTGATTTTGGCATTTAAATTTTATAAACCACTAAGGTTTGACAGGTTTGACTTACACCATAAGACTTACGTCTTTGTTTAAAATTACCATTTTTATATATTTGTGCATAACAGGTTTGCATACCTACTTGTGATTGCAGACTTTCAGATTATTTCCAACCATTCGTCTACATTCTTGAAGATTTCACCATCCTCAGCGCAGTCTCAATATCTGTAAAATCAATTGTTTTAACTGATTTTGTAGCTTATTTTCACATGCTGCAGCTTCAATGATTTTTTCTGAAAAAAGTTGCAGAGTTCCTTCTAAATTCATTGTTTTTCTACCTAATGTAAATACTATTTCCTCTAACATATTACGGAAGCAATTTATATGAATATCATTACTAAGTGTTAAGAACATCACAGACTTTGTCATGTTGCTTCTGAAGATCTTCTTGCTAGACCTGTTTCCTGGCAAAACACAAAACATGCAGACCTGGAACCTGGGCAGGCCTGCTGACTGCAGCTCAGCACCCTGGAGGACAGAACAACCTCTGTCCTAACCCCAGGCTCTGAGCTACACAAGTTACACTGTGAAAGATCTCAGTCCTGTAAAACACACTGTGATCTGCCTGCTCAGAACACAGGTTTGTTATGAATAAAACCTTTGGTGTTCTCCTCTTTTCACCCAGTCTCCTTTGACTAAAAAGTCCTACTTCACACCTTATGTGAATTTGCAGAGACAGATGAAAATAACTCATTTTTTGTATGCTTGTCTTGAATTGTGCCTCTCTCCCCAAGTTCTAACAATAGGATATAAAAGCTTGTGGATCCAAGAGAGAGAATTTAATGGAGATTTCCCTTAAATGGAACTCATAGAGTTCCCTCAAAGGAGAAAAGAGCTGCAGAACACAAAAAATGGGGTAAAAATCGCCAAACTTCATTTTCTCTCAGTATACTGTTTAAGCAGTAACACAGCTCATACACTCCCACAATGTGCAGCACTGAACGAATTTTAGCCTGTTTCCTACCAGTATGAAAAGAATTATTTTGGTGGCCTACATCCAAAGACACAGCAGTGGATCACTGTTCATATTACTCAGTGATTGCATATAATTTGGCATCACTGAAACAATTGCAGCTCTGAAAAGGTTGAGCTCTGGGCTATTATGAAGGCTAAATTAACTCTCATCGCTTGAGTGAATGATCCATTCACACCAAGGTCAAAACCACTAGTTGAGCAACACAAGCAAGATGACACTATAGCTGACTGACCTGAAGTTGCATATGGATAAGACTTTATTATTCTCTCAGACAACTTGAATATTACTGAAAACATTACATTAGTTACTTACTGCAGAAAAAATTTAAATCTCTGTGGAAAAAGTAAAATCCAACCTATCTGTCTTTTCCCTGCTCGCTCTGCACCTTGGGTTCAGACAAAAGTACGAGTGCTATGAGTGAGTGACTGAAGTTGCAGGAATGAAAGTTCAGGAGGAAAATGAGGTGAGACTTTCAGTTTCCTCTTGAAAACTCTTAAACTAGCCTGTAGATCAGGCACTTGAGTGCACTAGCAAGACAAGAGAACAGAGAAGAAAGGAGGTTAGTGGGTGCTACAGGGAAACTAGGGTCTCCCAGAGAATACAATTTTCTTTTTCTGGAGGAAAAATGGTTTTCTTTTTATTAATTTTTCTTTCCTTCTCTATCCACAATTTGAGCAGATCAAATATGAAATCTCCATGTCCTAGAATAGTCTGATACTGTTTTTTCTGAATGGCAATTAGCAGTTACAATAAAAAACTTCTTTCAGAACAAAAGTGGGGGGGGGGTTTTAATAGTTGCCCAAAAAGACAAAATCTTTCAACTTTTCAGTATTAATCTCCACCTTTTGAGTCAATCTCTGCATCCATCTGCACAGTCCTAAGTTAAGTTCCCATCCTCCATGGCTCACATTCTCCAGGCAGCCCATATTTCATACTGCACATTGTTGTGTGACTGCATTACATCCCATTATTGGCTGCAGTGGCTGAACTACAGGAAGACATCATGGTGTGCCATGGGATACACAGTCCAGCAGAGACTCAGATTCCACGGGGGAGGAGTGGGAAATAAAAATAACTAACTGCAGTTTCCAGTAGAGGCCCAAGGGAACCAACAGCATGAACTGTGGAGCTACTTGGTCACTGGGACCTCTGCCTTATGCCACACTACAGTAATGACTCAGTCAAAAGCAGCTGCTATTTTTGATTGACAATATATGGTTTCATTTACTTTTCTTGACAGGAAATTTACCCAAAACATCGTTTTCCCACAGAAAATGTTAATGTCTTTCAGGTTTTTTTCATTTGTTTGTTTGGGGATTTTTGGTGGGGAAAAGAAATTGACTAATTATTTTTGGTTATCCAAACTTCCTGCTCCTCTCAGGAGCCTAGGCTATATATCAGGCAATTCTGTCTAAACCTCAGTATACACTTGTTGTGGCTCCTAAGCCTATGTGGTTTTGGTTACACTGGCTCCTCAAACTTACTAAGTTATTTCATTTCCAGTGTGTGAGGATACTTTTAATCAGAAACATAAGTCTTCACATTCTGAGATTTCTAATTCAGCTTCAACAACAATGTTTCCATCATCTCTGCATAAAATTACACTTCAGTGATCCTCAAGGGGAGAGAAAGAAGAATACAGACAATAACCATGCTTTGTACAATTAGCAAAAGGTTCTAGGTTAACAGAATGGACAACAAAGACACCCATTTTCCCTTGAGTTCTCCTCAATGCTGTCTAATTGGCTCTGACCTCAGGATTGACTGAGCTTCTCCTGTTAGATGCAACAGATAATGTGGTCTGCACGAGGAGGCTAAGGTTTGCAGAATTATTTGCTTTGTATCTTTAAATTCAGCAGAACATCAGGCAAGGAAATACACCACTCAATAATCTGACATGTTCTCCACAAAACACAATACATATAACCACTGTTTACACTGCCAGATTCTTATTGTCACCAAATTTTAGATAACGTTGTCAAATAACTTTAGTACTTTGCAATCTGTTGATAGATGTTGAAGAAACCTACTGTTAGAATAATATTCATTGGGCTAAGAAGAGTGACTAAAGAACACAACAATTTGGATGCAAAGTTTCCCTGCTTTGAATGGTTACCCTCAGAAATTACTTTCAGTAAAACAGCCGCAGAGAGGAGGTGGGACTCAGGTCTTCCACAGGGATCATAGAATCCTTCTGGTAATAGGTCTTTTTCAAACTGTTTTTAGAACTACTGTAGTAGGTGTGTTAGAAATATTAGTTATTATTGAAGGAAATTAAACCAAAGGAGAACAAAATGAATGGAGCCAGAGTTAAGTCATTCTTCTCTTTTCTATACTGCAATCTTTCTATAGAATCTTACTCTCTAAACAGGTGTTTGACATCATCAGAGGAAAGATGCTGTAAAAATGAAAGTATTTCCATTGTTTTAAGGTCATCAGTGTTTCTAAAGCATCATAAACCTGAAGTACTAATCTGCGAAACAGCTCTGTGTACCAGAACAATTCCCGTTTTGCTGAAATACAAGTTAAACCATTTGAGGACATAGACGCAGCTGGTCACCCTTCAAAATAAGGAACAGTTGCTTCTGTCTGTTATGTGCACATTTGAAGCATGCACATAACAAAATCACTTTGTTGATAAATGATTCGCCAGTAAGGACATCTTTTCTCCAGATGGATTCATATTATTTTAATCATGATATTTCCCAACTCATTTATGCAAAATACTTTTGGTCTGCCAATTCTAAATAAGAAGTTCCTTGAACGTTACATTGTCTTGATAAGATATTAAGGTTATCTACAGGATTTGAAATTAACTCATTGCACTGGTGACAGCAGACTTGTAATTAGAAATTGAATGTTTGTTTCCAAGAAGGGCAAGTCCAACATTAAGAGCTCTGGCCAGGACTTAGGAGATTTGCTTTCACAAAAGTTCTGAAGGTGTCATTTAAAGAATCACAGAACTTTCAAGTTCTCAACTGTAAGATAGGGCTAATAGCATTTTCCCATCCACAGGAGCCTATATAGGGGCAAGTAAATATATTTCTTATATTTAGAAAGATTAGGAGATATCAAGATATACAGTAGGAAAGCTTTCCCAGTGGAAAACAAAACCTATAAAAATTTTGTGTAGAATTCAGTAGACAGTTTTTGTTCAAACAGTTGGTATTCAAAGAGTTACATTCAAACAAAAGCATATGATAGGCTCCCTTTCAGGTTTCTCCCCCAAGAGATCTCAGCCATTGTCTCACCAGCTTTTAGGAAGTCCCCCAACTACTGAGACATTCTTCCATTCCACTTTGATGTTACCCCATATTGTACAAAATATTTAAATACTCAGTGGCCTCATCCTTCTGCCCCAAATCAAAGTGAAATTTTCATCTATATAGACTGCTTCGCAACATTTGGAGAACTGACCAATGGTATGTTTAAGTTCATATAAATCCCCAATACATGTAAAAATTTTTAAGGTAGGAAAGAATGAGAATTATTACCTTCTACACTTCTTTCTTCTAAGTTAGCAGTTCCTTCACTTCCTGATCATTCATGTCCCCAAAACATTGGGGGTTTATTTCATAGTTCAATTTTTAAAGTAGGGTAGAATAGAGAGACATCTAACAGATTCTGGATTATTATGCGTCCAGCTGATATTTAATTCCTATAAGCCATCCTTAGGATGTTAGTTTACATTTACCATTGTGTACATCTATCTCTTTCTACTGCCATATCTCCTACTGCTTTAGCTACACATATCTGTTCATCTCACAGCTCCTCTGTGCAGTTGAACAAAGAAAAAGTCCTCCATGTGTTATTCACCTGACAAACTTTGCCTTAGAAATAGGGCACAAACATTTCAGGAATAAAGTTATCCAAAATTCTGCAAATACAGAACATAAAGATTATTGTGCCCATAATTACTGGGTTCTGAATTACAAGAAGGTTTAATGTCTTAAACTTCAGCTCTTTTCAGATGCTTAATCATCGATTCAAAAGCACGTATCCCAGGTCCTGGTGCTTTGACAGGCCTTCATTTCTTACACAGCAGACAGTTGTGAACAAAAAGACAGAAGGAATAAAGAAGCAAGCAGGGTAGTGACTGCATCTTGGAATTTGACTTCTGAATCTTACGTGAAAGCCAGCTGGGTAATTTGCTGGTTACGGAAGAAAAAATAAATTCAGAAGGATATTTTCAGAAGTACTTTGAGATTTGGGAGTTCAATCCTGTAATACTTGTTTCCCCAATTTTTTTAATCCTTTGAGTTCAAAAACCCTCTAATGAAGGGAATTTAACAAGCTACAGGCTCCTACATAATGCAGAGTACTCAGAACACGAGAGATTATTTCAAGTAGCGAAACACTGTTCATTAGGGAAATGATCGCATTTGCAAATCTTCTGAGCTCCATCTCCATGTGCTCATCATTTATTTGTTTCCATGGAGTTTTCATGCAATCTTTAATACTTCTCTACAAAATTTGAAAAATAAACAAACAGCTCCTATTACATTCTAAGTAATGCCCATGGTTTCCAACTCATCAGCAGGTGAATATTTATGAATATGTATGGTATACAAATGCAACAATATAAGTTTAAACATTTGAAACCTACTGATGCTGAAAAGTAATATAAGAGGATTTTTGTCCTTTGTGCTAGAATTCTGTTTGCTATAGAGAAGGAATCCTTAACTTTATGGTTTGATTTTTTGCTTGTTTTCAAAGTTAAAACACCCATTTCTAAAGTATTAAAATTCCACAACTAGGAATCAGTTTACTTCTTATTCAATGTATTTTCAGTAGCATTAATTGATGAGAGGTGTGCAAGTAACAAAAAGAAAAAACTAAATATCAAACCTGAGATAAGGAGGTATATCTCTCTTACAGTCAGAAAACGTATTGACTGAATTTGTCTCAAGATTCTCAAAGAAAATTCAATTAAGGTAAATGTTTGATACTCAGGGGAACTGAAAGTAGAAATATACATTATTTACCTGCTTTAGTATATGCAATGACTCCAAATAAAACTGGATCTTTTAATGGAACCAATGAAAAAAATCCCAAAAGTTTTCCTGAACTTCTTCTCTGGAAAAAATCACCTGGAATATGTATTCAGTAAACAACGTTGCATTACAGCTACTCTAAGTAACGCACTGTCTGGGTGTTCTACACCAGTATGAAGTGACTTTATTCCTAAGAAATTACTCTACTATGCAAACAGCTCTAGAAGACATTTGAAGATGCACAACCACAATTATAAGTATCTCTCACATGTAAATCAGTGGACTAGAATGCAAAAAAAGTCCACCTAACATGCAGAAACATATGGCTTTGCTTTGGGACAAACGATTCATTGAATTCAAAACTTCAAGTAAATCATTAGTATCAAAAATTGTCATTAACAAAAACCAGTTAGCTGCAACACTCACATTTACAGTGACTGCATTTGCAGTGGCAAAATCATTATGACACAAGATACTAAAACCAATAGAATGTATTTAGAAATAAGCTTTACAAAGGATTTGGGTTCTGTAAAATGAGTTCAAGCTTAAATCAACTCATATTTAAAAAACTGAACAATGTTATGGTCATGTAAAAATAAATAAAAAAATAAAAATCAGGAAGATCTTTTGCTTCCTAATCTTGTCAGGCACTCTGTTTCATCAGAGCAGAAGGAGCTTTTCCTATTCTTCCACAACAATAACTTCATCTCTGAGGTAACTGTGCACTCATGGACATTAAAATAAATTTTGTCATCTTTTGGAGACTGAATGGCTTGTGTACAGCTGCAATTACCTCTGAGGAAAAGCTGATGAAAAGAGAAATCTGTGATGACCACTGAAAGGAACTCCTGTCATTCTGAACAAATGCAAGTAAAGCTGGATGCCAGATTAGTGACTTAATCATAAAATATAAGTCAATAGACAGGATTCTGTTATAATCCATCCAAGGCCGGGTTTTCATGGTTCTTATGTTATAAAATAGGATTGCTGCAAAGGTTATTCTTCTAGGGGATTATTAAATGGCCATCTTGAAACTTCCTTTCTTTAGGCTAAAGAAATATAGAAGAAAATGAAAGACAGTTGTATAATTTCCTGAAAGACACTATGACAAACTTATTCCCACCAGGAACCATCTTATCCATCTGAATCCATAATAACGTGCATTTAGGTTTGGAACTCCTCCAACTTCAAATTGATTTGCCGAATTTCATAGAAAGTAGTGGAAAAACCCCACTTTGTTTCCTCCTTGACGACCTCTGAAACACATTTCAGCCTCGGGCACTTTTTAAAGCCATGCACAACAATTCAGAATAGAAAAAAATGACAGACCCCATACTCCAGCAGTGCCTGTAAATACCATTGCAATAATGTTATCATTCACTGTCAGATACTGAAAAGGTACAAATTGAGGCAGACACTGTGAGTTCACATAGTACTGTGTGAAGCTTTTTCTTCTCACTACTCTTCATTGCTTATTCGTGCAGACACCACTAATGCATTTCCATCCAAAGGAGGGTTATGATAATGAGCTGCTAGTGCCTCTTATGCAAGTTGAGTTAAACTAAGTCTGAAGTCTAAGTCTGTAATATTGTACGTTCACAGACAGAATAATTTCAGATTGTTTCAGATTGTTTCTTAGACCACTTGAGGAGAGTTCATAGGTTCAGAAAACTTGAACAAAAACCCAAACAGCATTATTTCAAAGTTCCTTCCTCAAATATTCGTTCTGCATATGTGTAAGCATGAGGCACACCCAGAGCCTGTTTTGTTTATGAGATATCCCCATAACTCTGTGGCGTTTCCTGATCCTGACCATTCCAGAACTGAGCTGCAAGCCTGGGAATCGAGCCAGACACTTGTAGCAGTACATGACAGTAGTATGCCCCTGGAAAACTGAATACTCTGCAGTCAATTAAAGCCAACTACACAATGCTCCATCTACACTTATTTTCTTTTTTTTTAAATCACAGTTTGTGTCTATAGTACTTTGTTACTGATAAGCCATGTTTCTGTGGCTTTAGTGCCGTAAACATGTAAGAGCTCATCTAGTTTGCTTAACTAGGGTCACGCAATCATATAGGCATGAACTGTATTTATTTCTTTGAAATAGAAGATGAAGAGCATAGAGTCACACCATTAACTTGATTTCCTCATTTTGTACAATGAAAAATGGCAATTCTGCCCCAAAAATAGAATTTTAAAGATTTGTCTGTGTGTTCCCCCACCAAGATTTTTATGCTCCAAATCAGTATAAGCATAATTGAGCTACAGTTCAAATAATACATTTACAAACTTGTGGGAATCCTTCAACAGTCAGGCAATGTCTTCAGGGTTCTACTGTATGTAACAAGTTGCCTCTGGTTAATGCCACTGCCTGCGACCTGACAGAATTGCTGCCCGGTGCCCATCATCATGGTTAGCTGGATTCTACACCTGGTAGCCCCCAGTCACCATGAAATCACCCTTAACATATGAAAACTCTTAAAATTTAGAAAGCGGTGTATTTGCGGTTAGAGAAGTATCAGGAAATTCACTAAGATTGTAGACCTGTTCTATTTTTTTCGATTACCTAGCCAATAGATTTACATTTTCAGATAATCAAAGAATTTTACACAATAAAACATTCCCTGGATGTCTACTCAAGCGCAAACATTCCCCTCTGCTTCAAGGATTTCCTGTAGTTCCAATAATCTAAATCTGGATGCTGAAGGAAATATTGACTCCTTTCACTTTACTTTTAGAGGTGTTAATAGATAAGGAAGAGACCTTTTGTATTCAAAATGTAAACACACGTGTTAATAAGTATCACATCACTTTGCTTAATTATTAATAAATTCTATGCAAATAGGAAATAAACATCTTAAATCCAGCTGTTGGGATAGGACAGGAAAGGATTCAACTCACATTTCATCACATCTCCAAATCTGAGTTTCACATACACAGACAAACTTCGTATGAACCAATGAGGAAGAATAACACACACAATTGTGTCTTGATCTGGATGCAGTGGCACCCAGGGAATTTTGACATGATCACAGCTTCACTTGGGTTTTGAAGTACAGTGTGACATGGACCCAGTGGAACTTGACAGTGCTCCTTATCACTCCTTATCACTGACCCTTAGATTGAAATAAGAAAAAAATTCTTATGGATCAATAATTTTACCAGAAAGAACAACCAAGCCTTATATGCAAAAACGGTGTAAGACAATGATGAAATACACAACACTTGCCTGTAAAAGCAATAACACTTTCTGTACTGACCTTCATCTCTTCCTGCTGTGTCTTCCCCTAAAATGCCTGTGGAGGTCAGTAATGCATAAAGCTAATAGGGGACTGTGAGTGCCAGGCCCCTGCAATGTACCAATGATGGGATTTTTCCTCTGCAAACAGAGGTCTGCTCACTGTCAACACTTCACAGAAAATTGCTGGACTCATCAATTATGCCACTATAAACAAATGTATAAGCATATATGTATTTAGACATGTGCCTGTACTCTCGCACACACACTTCTAAAATCATGAAGCCTGCAAATTAATATAAAAGCAAGGTAAAGCAGATAATCTCTCATCTGGACAGCCTGCTATCCAGTCTAACAACAGAAGTGGCAGACAAGTGGAAATATTTCAAATACAGTAAGGGATAAGAGGAGGACAGGTTTACAGAATTATAAACATTAAGTAACTTGTTTGAAACAATTCTGCGTTTGGGGGGTCCCAAGCGAGCATTTCATTTGTTCATTTGTTTAATTAGAGGTTAATAGCTGCATTTAGCTCTGTGGAAATGAACTTCTAGGACCTATTTGAATTACACGAGATATTACGGCAAAATTTGAGAAAGTTATTCCTCTTTTGAATAATTTTTTTTTCATTCCTATTCACGTAACTAATTGCTATCCTCAGTATGTCACACACTTATGTATCCACTTTTCTGCTTGACAGTGCAATGAATGAGACCATTGCTGAGCAAACCAGTCAAATGAGCTTTTTCCAGGTAAATAACAGAGCAAACCAATTTGTATATTTAGCACTGGAGGACAGATGTAAGGCAGCAACACAAAAAGAGAACTATAGCCATAATACAAATTAATATAATCTTATGCTGTTTTATTATAAATAAAATGCTAAACACCACCTTTTTTCTCCAAGTGTACATATATAATTTTATATTCCGAGCTTGCCATTCAAAAGCACCCAGATTAGGCTGCAAAAGTTATCTATGCACAAACTTAAAACAAGCAACTCTCGTTCTCAGTTATTAGGCACACGAATGAATCTTTTGCATGAGCAAAGGGATAGAAGTAAGTTTATAGCAGATAGAGTCTATTATAAGAATGTTAATAAATATAGTCAAAATCTGCACATGAATGTTTAAGCTAATATTCAGCAGAAAATCCTACTGTCTCACACAAAGCTCGTTAGCTAAGTTGATGTAAAATCTAGTTAGAAACAGTTTTACAGTCAGAGGCTATCTAGTTAAGAGTTAGCAGTGGATAGCATGTAACCCATCCTGTCCTAATGGGCATATCCAAATAGGTCAGAAGAACTGCACCCAGAAAGTCCTCATTTCTCTCCATTGACTCCAAACACAGCCTACACTGACTCGTTCACATGTCAATAACTGTCTTTAATTCAGCCCTACCAATTTATGGGATGGTTAAAAACCCTCTTGCTGTCATTTAACACTTGGATGCTCCTATTCCATAAAGAAACATGTTATTCCAGAGTCTCCTTCATGGAGAAGCAGAGATGTGATAAAGTCCAAAAGAGTGCCAATACAGATATTCAAGTCCAGATCTGAACTTTCCCTTAATTTGGAAAAGTTCCCAATTCAAACTTCTCTTGATGGTTTTGCCGTTTAGGATAAGACAAGGCCGGCTTGGATAAGCAAGAAATAAAATTGTAACAGAATGAGTTCACTAAAGATGACAACTCAGGCCAGTTCAACACGGGGCTCTCTGCTTCCCAGAGGACTAGTGCAAATCACACTGGGCTAGTGTGGGCCCATTTTATCAACTCTCTCTGCTAGTGTCGCTTGGCCACTGGCCGCCCGGAGGCCAAGCAGGCGACTTAGAGCGAGTGACCCGACTGGCAGGACAATCAGCTCTTTGGCAGCCAGGTGGAGGCTCTCTGCAGAGAGCAGCCTGCCCTGGGACTCCTGCGAGGAGCTGGCAGCAGTCGCTGGCACCAGCAGCGATCGGCGGGAGCGAAGGAGAGAGAGGGACTCTGTGTAACAGCAGTTCCAGGCTTTATTCCCCAGCAGGGGCCAGAAGAACACAGAGTCGGAAAGGAGTGCTACGAAGAGCGAAGGGAAATGGATGACAACAAATTTTAAACAGGGGGTGGAGAGGGGCGGTACCAGGGAACAAACCAATGGGGAAATGATGTGGGGTGATAGATAACCAATTAAATGGATTGTAGGGAGGGACAAAACCAAACCAACCAATAGGGAATACAACCGGACCGAACTTTCCAGAGCCTGATTACATAGTCAATAAGGGAAATGCATAAACATGAAAGGAGGAAACAATGAACAACCGAATAGAACAGACGTCTCTAGAACAGGGGGAAGTCCATCAACCAGGGAGACACCCAGTGGGTTTGGCCTAAATCTCAGTGCCACCCATGGCACCACCCTCTGGTCCGCCCACGGACCCATCGTCCAAAGGGGGAAAATCTACCCACTGAGTGCCCTGGTTGGTAGACAGCCCAAACGTGGGCTGTGCCACCGCAACAGCTAGTGTGTTCAAAAGAGTACTAAGGCTGTCCCAGAGACAAAGAACTAACAAACCTCAAGAAGATATTTGTTATCTGCAAGAGGCTTTCCTGGCTCTCACACCAAACAATGTACTAAAACAGCAGTCCTACTCTAGCTAAAATTTATGAAATCTGGGGACTCTATCTGTGAAAAAAGTTGCAGCAGCGTAGTCACGTAGGCTTGGCATACCCCAGCTCTTGGGAAATCTGTTACAATTTCCCAATCCAGCCTGTTACAGCTCTTTTCTATCTAGACCTATCATGATATAACATGGTGACCTGGGTTCTGTTCTGCAGTGACAGGCCATGACCAGTTCCCTCTGAATTCAGAGGAAACATCCGACAGCTAAGGAGTCAGGCTCCAGATTGTCAGCTACTTGTATCCTTATGGCTACTTGTATCATTTTTCTTATTCAGCATTGCTGTTTTCCACATGAAAGTGTAAAGTCATTCAGAATAATTTGACACTCTCTCATAGCATTGCTTTTCAAGGCCAAGTGGTATTAAAGTCTTCTTCCAGTACGATTTAGGATTTTTTTTTTTGGAAATCAGAAGAATGATGCTGCAAACTCAGATTCTTTTTATAAAGAGTTCCCTTCCATATATGCTTCCATTACAGCTCTTGCAAGCCTAAGCAAGGTGAAAATTACAATAAAACAACACAGACAAGACAAATTGGTGATCTGAGACAGCCAGCACGGCTTCACTAATGACAAACTGTGCCTGACCAATATGGTGGCCTTCTATGAGAGAAGACAAAATGATGTCATCTATCTAACCTTCTGTAAAGCCCACAATACAATCTCACAGAACATCCTTATCTCCAGACTGGAAATGGACATGAAAGTGAAGGGTGGGCTGTTCAGCAGCTAAGGAACAGGCTGGATGGGCACAGCCAGAGGGTTATGGTCAATGGCTCTACAATCAGGTGGAGGCTGGTGATGAGTGGTGTTCCTCAGGGCTCTGTCTTGGGACTGGTGCTTTTTAATATCTTTATCAAGGGCACAGACAGTGAGATTGAGTGCAGCCTCAGCAAGTTAGCAGATTACACAAAGCTGAACAACTGTTCTGTATGAACCCCAGACCCCCTAAAACCCCAAAGTAAGTAAACAAAAAAAGGGACCATACCACACTCATCACCATCTCTCCCCTTATTTTTATCAATTCAGCAGTCACTGAGCTCCACAAGCCCAAACAACACTCCATTGACAAATCAAAGGACAAGGAGAAAGCACAAATAAAAAATTGACTTCTAACTTGAGACCGAAGTTCATAATCAGCCTGCAATCAGAATATATTTTGGAATCACTTCAATGTTTCATCAACTGAATTTTCAAAGAATACAGGTGGATTCTTCATTTAGTTCTTGATCGTGGTAGAGAAACAAATCTTCTTTTAAATAATTTATCAGCTGCTTTTATTTGAGACTTGTGAATATTCCTCAACGCAGAAATCATGAGAATGGACATTCAAAATGCAGTGTACTCGTGTAAGCTACACTTCATCCAAAATTTATGTCTAGCTGGGAAAGCTCTTTTTGTTACATTTTCTGTTGTCACAATGTGGAATACTTGAGAATATACCTTGATAAATAATGTTGATGCAGTTTTTATTTTGACTGTAAACTCTGATTAGTACTCCAAGATATTGACCGCGACAGATATATCGTAACAGTTCATAAAATCATGGTTATTCTTAACTTACCCATATGCTGGAAAATACTTGAATAATAAGCCTAAAGATCACTTTTGTTTTTAAAACATCTGTTTCTAAAACCATGCTGCTTAACCTGAAAAATACAACTTACCTACTGAATTAGGGTTCCTTAGAGGTTAAGAATCCATAGAGACTGTTCCCTAGATCTTCCTTAGCTGCTGTTCCTTAAATATATTCCATGTCATGAACTATGAGTCATTTCACTTTTAAGCACTCTTATTTCCTTTAAATTTACCTAAAACTTTATTAGACCCAGTCAGTACTGCCCTGAAAGAGAGCCCACATACATTTAAAATATTCCCAATGGAGAAGAATAAAACATTTGAAATCTGTATTTGATCTGAAAACAGCATTATCAAGTTTAAATTAGAAACAGATTAGACATAATTGAAGATAAAGAGGACACGAGCATCACTCCCATTTTGGTGGAGTGGGCTTTAAATTATCAGATTCATTCAGAATACATTACGCAGAAACATTGAATTGTTAGCTTTAGACAGCCTTTTCTAAGAGTTTACAATTTCTCAGTTCAGTGAAGCTTGCCACCAGCTTGTTATCAGAACAAAAAATGAAAAATCATTTGGTTCAGAGCACGGAACTGATCTCACCTCCAAAAGTACACTTTTTCTTCTGATAACCAACATTTCTTTGGACTGTAGAGATACCGCTTCATGCTTTACAGTGAAGTCAATCTTTTTATGATTCCTCCACGTTTCAGGTAATTCCTAACCACATTACAAGTAGATGTTGTTAGTCAGTTTGCAGAGCCAACAACCCCCACACACAAACACACATACTTTCATTCTCCCCAACTTTCCCTGCTTTTTTCCTTTTTTTGAAAAATATTAGTTGACTTTGTGTAATTCCTTCCCTTTTGTTCTTATGCAGTGACAAAGATGGACTCCTTACTCAGAGTAATTTCCTGAATTCAATTTATGGAAAAGATTAAAGTTTCTTTACAACATTCTGCATTTTCTAGTTAGAACGTGTTTACATATATTAAATTTGGAAATAATCCTCAGCAACACAAAAAGCACCTCAGTGATGCAACTCATGATAAAATAGTTTGATAAATACATTATTTTGACCCACCCATAAGAAGGGTGCAAAAAAGCACATAGTAACAATTGAATGAAATAGTGAGCTCCAAACATGTTAAGTCCTTTTTGCTTAACCTGCTTAGCTCTTAGCAAGGGTGTGCTTGAACCCAGTCTGGTCCAAAAAAATAAAGCCATATTCCTTACATTGCTGTTGAGATCCCAAAGGCTCATCTGCTCTATAAGCTATACCTGTTGCTGACAAAAAGGTCAGTCACAAGTGTAGTTGAATATGGACATGGACTTGCTCACAAAGTATAATTATACACAGTAATTTAAAGGCAAAGATACACAAAGATAATTTTTTTTTTATTGTTGTTTTGAAAAATTTACATGGGGCTTTTGCAAACATTTTTGTTTACTCTGAATCTCATTCAACTTAATGCCACAATTCCGTGACACAGCTGAACCTCATTACCTCCTTGCAAGTTATATTGCTCAGAAAAGTTTCCTATCACTGTTTGAAGAAAGTAGCTAGAAGTTTAATAAACACTAGCAATCCTCTGACAATGCGTAAATAAGAACAATGTGAAATACCTGTCTATAAATTGCACTTTAAAATGGATATTTCCATGCAGGTGAAGTTTATTTTTCAGCTGCATTAAGAGACATGACAGATTAGAAATGAACAGTAAAGAAATTATTTGGAAAGATTCCCCATTTTCATACACAGTGTAAGTCTTTACATTTCCTGCAAATGATGCTAGGGAAAAAATAACTGCAGAAACACATTTAGTCACTTGGAAAAATCAGGTTGATAGCAAAGCTCTGATTCATAAAGAACCAGTGTTTTACACACGAAAAGAGTCAAACATTATAATGGTGCTATTTTTACTACTTCAATTTTTGGTCTGACAACACTGTTCTAATTAAAGTTACATTAAAAAGCATGGCTCAAATTTTCAAGAGGATTGCCTTCAATCTGCATGTACCATCTCTGCGCCATTTCTGCAGCTCTCTGTGCAAACAGGTGCATATCATGGAGCAGCAAGAGCTGGCTGCTTCCCGAGGGAAGGTGAGCCAGAAGCAGAAAGTTACCCCAGTAGACAACACCCTCATCAACCAAGGGCCCAGTCCCAGAGGGCCTTAAGCATGGCAGCAGTGCTAGGTGTTTGCAAGTGGGTGCATCAATAGCTCCAGACACAGTCAGCAATGAAACAGAGCCTGGGTCCCACTAGCAAGTACAGCCAGGAGTGATAAGACAGACAGAGATAAGGGCAAGCAAGAGCATACAGCCACTGATGTCCATCCGGGAGAGTGCACCTGGAGCACAGGTCCAGAGCCAGGTCCAAGCACCCCCAGGGGGCAGAGCTGAGGGGAGGCTGTAAGACAGGAACACCCTGTACCTCAGAGAAAGTAAGACCACAGGGCTGAGCTTCTGGAGAGTCCCCCGGGTGTGGAGTAGGGCCCCCAGAGAAGCTGGTCAGGGCCATTATTACTGCACTCAGGACACTGATAGGTTGAACACCCACAAAGTGATTAAGATGCTAATTACTTGACCTACCTGCACAAAAAAAGGGATGTCCTAATCCTGCAAGGTTAAGATAACTCTGTAGATTCTTACAGTAACGGGATTTAACCTGCCTCAGGTTATGGACAGAAAAACCTTTTAATTTTGGGGCAGAGGTGAGTTGAGACATTTTCAGTATTTGCTAAATCAAAATCATGTGCTATCTGTGAGTTTCTTAGCAGAGGTCATCTGGAAAAGGAATTTTCATTTAACCAGAAAAGTTCATGTTTCAAAAATTATTTTTGTCCCAGCAGGACAACAGACAGAACCAACCTTTCAACGGGTTTTATATAAAACTTGTATATATCAAAATGTAGCAGTGGATTTCCCCATGTTTCATGCATTCATCTGGAATATGAGAGAGAACCAAGACCAAGGTTCTGCTGTAAATCAGACAATGGAGTAAGTCCACTGTATCTCACATACCTTGCTGAATTCCCTGACCAAGAATCTTTAGCTATTTGAGCCGTGTGATCCCTCTATCCCTCAGCTCTGCTCTTAGCCCCAAGGATTGGAGAGGAGAAAATGTTACATTTTTTACTTCATTTCAGGATTAACCGAATTGCAAGAAAAAACACAAAAATAAAAGTAAAAACTTTTAGGTGGGCCTTCTAGGACGTATTTGTGCAATGTGGAAATTCTATCCTGTGAAAGGCAGACCACATAAACTAATGGTCCTGTCTGGCCTTGAAATCTATGTTCCATTAATAAAGGAGATCTATAGTTAAAACCTGACATCAAAAATGCCTTTAGCACATGACTATTTAGTTGAAAACACTACCTTCCACTGACAAATAAGATTTTCTTCTAAACACTTTAATTGATTCCTAGGAGGAAAATGCTGGTACAACATTGATAAACACTTCTTATTAAGTCTCTTGAATGAAACTTGAGAACACTAAGAAAAATGTCCTATTTTGGACACAATTAAGTCAACACAATATTTACCTTAGAATTGGAAACAGACAGCAAACATCATTATATTTTAAAAAATACATTCAGTAAAAGAAGTGTCCAAGGAAAAGAGCTTTAAAAAAACCTCCAAACCAAACACATTTCGTGTTATTTTTATACTTGCTCCTATATAAGTATGTACCAAAGTTTTAGAGCTGTTATGTTGAATCCTTACCTCCAGTTCTTCACAGGATCCTCACTCCCAGTTCTCCCAGCTGCCACCCACAAATTCTCAAGAGGTCAGTTTCAAGACTTTGAAAATGTAATCTATGGATTCCTGGTCCTACATAGACATTGGACCACTGAAGGAGTGGCTGAGCATTGAAACAGACTCCCCAAGGAAGTTGTGGAGTCACCATCCCTGCAAATGTTCAAAAAACATGTAGACATGGCACTTCACCATAAGACTTAATGGGCATGGTGGTATTGGGTCGAAGGTTGGACTTAATGATCTTGAAGGTCTTTTCCAACCTTTATGATTCTATGGATGTCCCATAATTTCACCCAGAGCTATCTACTCTCCTCCTCACACTTTTTTAGTCAACCTGTCTCTGGTTTCATGAGTGAGCCTCTCCATTCAGCAACATGTAATTTAAGAAAACTTAGAGGTAATTAGCACAGAACACCTGAAAACTTAAAGCAAACCAAATGCATAAAAAATATTAATGGACAAGTAAATTCAATCAAACAAGACACAGAAGCATGGTGTTAAGGCTTAGTTAGTGGGCTCCTTTTCCCTTCTCTTTTTAAGCAAGAGAGAAATGCAGTTCACATGAGTGACAATTTATTCTTGAGAAATATCATGGACTCATTTACACTTGACCATCTCTTCCTTTTCTGCATCTACTGCACGTGGTTGAAGTAATAACCCTATTCAGGTTCTCAGTGCTGCAGAATCAGGGGCAAGGACTTGCTGTCTGATAGCAAGAAATAATTCGGATGGGCATTTGAGGGGATGCGTACAGCCCTGTGATCCACATCCGTCTTTTAGAAGAGTCCAGGATTGCTATTAATTTCAAAGAGCTCCTCTCCCAAAGAATGGATCAAAAGTCTACAAAACATCTCTATTGTCTCATGGCTTCAAGGGATGAAAAGGGCTTAAAGAGATCATTAAATCCATCCTTCTCTCTCTCTCTCTCTGTATATATATATACACACATGTAAAGAGGAGGATTACATATTTATACATATATATGTATATTTGTGCTTATGTATGTATAGATAAAAATGTATATTAAACAGAAACTAGAGAAGCTTGACTAAACCTGAGCTGTTCTCCTTAAAATTTCAGGTCCCTTTTTAAATTAAATTCACCAATTAAATTTAAAAAGCTTATGGTGAACTTGATCTGAAACAACTATTAAAAACTCTTCTGATTTGAAGATTCATTAACCTATGTAGAATACTGGTCCTAAAAAAAAAAAAAAAAGAAACACAATGAACAAGAGATTTTAAACAAGACAACAAATAGCGTAATTATTTATATTTCATTAATAGACACAAGAAATGAAAGCAAAGGAACCTCTGCAAAAATGGAAATACCTGTTCTTTAGAATACAGTAAGTCTCATGAACATTTTGGAACCTCAGAATTTTAATGAAATTCCAGCTTCCCTTTACTAAGAAATTGTCCACAGAGCAGAAACTGCTTCACACATGCAATTTTACCATCAATCCATTGAAAACCACTCTTTATTAAAGTGTTGTTCCAGGACATAGACAGTGACCAAGTCCCTCTTCCTCATAGCTGCTTGACTTATTTCTTGAAGGGTATACATCTGATCTACATAATGCTAAACGAACATCCAAGAGTGAAAAAGCAGTAGAGGCAAAGATTAAATTCAAGAAAGAAAAGACATCCTTAAAGCTAAGTCACATGCCAAGACCCAAGATATTGCACCGATGGCAATGACAATTATAACTTGTCAGTTAGCAGCAGGTTTCCTGTCTGCTCCCTGAAACAACTTAATAGGAAATGACTGCTTGGATACATGTTTCTCAAGTATTATAATTTCTGTTTCATGCATCACACTAACATCAAAAATTCAAAGTACCTACTGTCATCAGCTAGACACAAAACATTGCACTTGTTATTACTCACATCTTCCAACATGTTGATTTAACTTACAGCACTTGCTAGTGAGATGGACTGTGATTCAGATCCTTATGACCATCAGTGTCACTTTCCAATAGAGCTCCAAAAAATGGCAATACTGTGTCCAACTTTGTCCTTTGTTTCCTTTTCTCTATTGTACAGCGTAACCAATTTACATTTAATCTATTTTTGCCTGTGTAAACTGTGATATTTTGATCTATTTATTTATTGATATTTGTTTCCATCTAATATAAAAAGAAACTCGCAAAAGGAAGAAACTGCATAAAGATTTTTGCATGTCCTGCTAGTCTGGCAAAAATACTCTTGCACAAAAACTTGTATTAACATTAAATTTCTAGCAAAATTGTTTCACTGTAATTCACAAAATACTTTTGTCTGCTATCTGTGGACATAACCTCACAGCTTATAGAGAAGGAAATTATTGCAGATGCATAGCTGAGCTGTACTTGCAGATCTGGGAGCAGAAACAGTATGAGGTGTCCTGATGAGAAGTAGTCACCAAGAAAGCAAACATTCAACCAATAATCACAAAGAAACCAGCAGTTCTTGAGAAATGCCCAGCCTGGAATATGTAGAAGTCATTTGACACCAAATGCTCAGTAAAACAGGCACTGTAAAGCCAAAGACTGCCTGTGCACAATGCACAAGTGAAAGTAGAAGGCAAATTCATGAACCAGCTTTGCAGAGACTCCATCCAGCTGAAGATTTTGGTGTGTATTAGAAAGGCACTCTCAACAGGGCAAGTGAACCAGAAGTTAAAAAGAAATTAGCTAATATCATTCAAAGAGTATGTGTTGATGGCTGGTGGAAATGGCGGGATACATTCATAAAACAAGAGAAGCAGAGGTTAAGGAGAGCAGAATATGACAGATCGTGGGGAACAGATGGGAAAAGTCCTCACAGCCTCTCTTGAGATATTAGCCTTCTTGGCATAAGCCATTGGATATGGGTGAGTCAGCTGGGAAAACAACTACATTCAAATGGCTAGAGGAAAGGTCAATCGTGACACTTGAAAAAAAAGGGGAAAAAAAGGAAAAGTAGTAAAAATCAGAATAACTGGAAAGAGTCTTCTCCAAAGTATTCAACAGTCTGTCTATGGATGATGCAGTATCATAGCTGTTTTTGATTAGTCCCCTAATACTATCACAGAAATTGCCATTGCCATTAAGTCCAAAGAAGATTTAAAACTTACTTCACTGCTATTAAGAAAACGCTGCACTTCAAATAAAGGAGTGGATTTAAATGTTGCCTCAGTGTTTTCATTCAGATACTGAAGAAAACACTTGATATCTTTGAACAGCCCATCTAGAATCATGTGTTCTATGTATTCAGTGTAGAATTTCCATTCATCAGAAAGAGGATCTGTCTGAAGTAAATACTGATTGTCCGGGAAAGAGTAATTTAGAGAATCAGTAACAGGGGTTTAGAATTGCTCTTCTCGGTGTGTATTTCTTATTCCAGTTAACTAAGTCCAGGAATAAAGAAACTCTCACTTTGATGAAGAAAAGCATTCCCGCTGTTTACAACATAATTACCTTTTCATTGTAACTTTTACAAGTACATCTGGAACTAGTTACTGAAAACTATTTCCCTTTGGAATTAGATTTGCATCAGCAAGTGCAAATGTTTGAAAACAGTTCTAGCTTTTACTTAGTCCTGGCTCTCCTAAAAGTGTTTACACCTATTTAGTGACAATAGCTACTCCCAGAACAAAATATTTACTGGATCTACTATCATGTAGACTATCTGGCCAATCTTTTCCACTGTTTCTTGAATTGCACTTCATAGGGGTTTTCTTTAAATCGATGGTTAGAAGAAAGGATTTCCATCATTTTTTTCTTGACAAAAAAAGTGTTTGACTCACTCTATACAACATCCAGTTTTACATTATGCTTGAATATTCTGATTCTCTCATTCACATTTTAAGCAAGTTCTCTCTGCCTGTTCATTATGGTCACAGAGATCTGCATTCTGCCAAGTCAGAAGCAGACATCAGTTGTTTGTCAAAACTCTCCAAATCATGTATTCTACTTGGCGTTGCAGCACAGTCTTCCACAGCCTCTGGCACAGATTTTAAATACAGTTAAATTTGCAGTATAAGAAGAGTAAGAAAAACTCTTCTTCTTTCTAAGGTTATCAGAAATATCTTTAAACAGATTCCTTCCTTCTTTGTTCAGTCCGTTCTGTACCAAACCCAAATTTACCTGTTATGCTGCAATAAACCAATAATATTTTCACTTGGGAAGAAAGATTGACAATCAAGTGTGCTCAGTCTTCTAGTTTTAAGAACACCTAATGCCAAGTTCTCAGTGGATTCAACCTTCTTATTACAATATATCAGCTGAGTCTGCATCCTATTTATACATTAGTAGACAATCTGGCCTTTAATGTAAACAAAAAGTGCCAGGATAGCCTATAAAACAGAATATTTCTCACTAAGAGGGATGACTGGACAAAACCAGAACAAGTTTCTCTTACTCCAGCTCCTCCTTTGTCTTTCTATCATAGCTTCTGTGTGAAATACTCAGATTTTAGTTCACTGATAATGCAGCCAGACTGGTAGAAATCTGAATGTGGACATGACCCTGTTTTGAAACTGGATGATATCAGCTTGTTTGTATTATGTAACAATCTGATTTGACCCCATGAAAGTTGATTTTACTGGCTGCCCATATGCAAACTAGAATGATTTTAACTAAAATCAATCCAAAATGGCAACTTTGATTAAAAAGGTTCAAGCTAACTTTTACAGAGAAACCCAACATGTATCTGCCTGGTACATGAGATGTCATTTCCATCAGCAGGAAGAAGTGCCATTAGATAATTCTTTTCTTTGTTTCTATAAGGGGAACTCCCACTACTCACCGCAGTTATGGCAGTAGTTTTGTAAAAATAGATATCTGAGAACTAGACTAAAATCAACGATGGATTTTATTTCAGTCTCTGAAGAGCGTTTTGCTCAGCCTAGTAGTGGAAATTCCATCATCCTTTACTAGGCTTATAAACCACTTCGGCTTGATTTCATAAATTTCCTTGTTGAAGGATCTAGTTCTATCTATTCATTTAATAAATGAATGCATTGGAGATCAGCCTTTTGTATTGAAAGAAAAGTATATCTACACTCAATAAAACTACAATATATGATTATCTACAAACTACAGAGTAACAACCATCTCACAGACAAGATAATTGCAAAAAATAGTTGATCATGGTTTGGTTTTGGTTTAGTACAGACAAAAATTTGAGATTATTATGGTTTTGTCAATTTTCTACTCTGTTTTTATATTCCCATACATGTCAAAAATAATCTTTTTTATTTACCTTGCAAAGTACATCTCTTGCAATATGAAAGCACTGCAACTTCTTGATGTTAGAAGGATGTTGTAAAATCTCAAGATATTACACCCATTGGAGAAATAGCAGAAAGCTAGAGAATCACAAAAGATTTTGTTATTCAGAAAAAGGCAATCAGAAACAAAAAAAAACCCTTTCTCAAGTTACCTCATCATAACTACAGAATTTATTGAAGCAGAATTTATATCAGCCTCCTGAAAGCAAGAGCTACAAGTCTTTGCCATCTGTATCTTGCAGTGCTGGTCTCTTCATTTAGATTTCATGTACAATATCCTTTTTAAAAAATGAAATCTAAATGGCATTTCTCTCATTCTAAGCCACTAATGCTTCTAAGGGAACACGTGTAGTACAAACACACAATCCTGTTACACTCTTTTGGACCCTGAAGTAAAAATTCCTGACATCTGATGCATAACTTGTATCTTGTGCTTATGTCTAGAATGAAAGAGAACTTCTACCATAAAACAAAATAATTCCTAAAACAATTCAGAGAAATCCTTAATCTCATGCAGTGAATTTACTACTGGTAACTTTCTGACTAAAATTACTCCATACCATCCAAATTCCAGAGAATTATTACACCAAGGTCTGAGGCACAGAGAAGGTGTACCTCCTGTGTCTAGCAGAGGTACGTTTCACAGAATCACAGACTATGTTAAGTTGGAAGGGACCAATCTGGATCATTGAGCCCAACTCCTGGCCTTGCACAGGACATCTCCGAGAGTCACACCATGTGCCTGAGAGTGTTGTCTAAATGCTTCTTGAGCTCTGTCAGGCTCGGTGCAGTGATCGCTTCCCTGGGGAGCCTGTTCCAGTGCCTGACCACCCTTTTGGTGAAGAACTTTTTCCTGATATCCAACTTCAACTTCTCGTGACAAAGCCTTAGGCCATTCCCTTGGGTCCTGTCACTGTCACCACAGAGAAGAGATCAGTGCCTGCCCCTCCTCTTCCCCTCACAAGGAAGTTGTAACTGCAGTGAGGTCTCCCCTCACTTTCCTCTTCTCCAGGCTGAAAGACTGAGTGACCTCAGCTGCTCCTCATACGGCTCCCCCTCAAGGCCCTTCAATATCTTCATTGTCCTTCTTTGGATGCTGTATATATAGTTTAATACCTTACACTGTGGTGGCCAAAGCTGCACGTAATATTCAAGGTGAGGCCACCCCAGAGCAGAGCAGAGCGGGACAATCCCTCCCTTGCCCGGCTGGCGATGCTGTGCCTGATGCCCCCCAGGACATGCCTGACCCTCCTGGCTGCCAGGGCACTGCTGACTCATACTCAGCTCACCATTGACCAGGACCCCCAGGTCCCTCTCTGTGACACTGCTCTCCAGTACCTCATTCCCCAGTCTGTTGGTACATCCAGGGTTGCTCCATCCCAGGTGCAGAACCTGGCACTTTCCCTTGCTGAACTTTATGTGGTTGGTGGTTGCCCAGCCCTCTAATTTGTTGAGGTCTCTCTGCAGGGCCTCCCTGCCCTTGAGGGAGTCAACACCCCTTCCCAGTTTTGCATCATCTGTGAACTTGCTTAGTATCACTTCCAGCCTGCATCCAAGCCACTTATGACAATGTTGAGGAACACAGAGCTGAGGATGGAGCCCTGTGGAACCCCATTAGTGACTGGACACCAGTCTGATGTCACCCCATTCACTATAACCTTTTGCACCCAAATTGTGAGCCAGTTGCTCACCCACTGCATGATGTGTTTAGCCAGCGGTGTGCTGGACGTTTTGTCCGGAAGGATACTGTGAGAGACAGTATCAACAGCTTTACTGAAATCCAAAAAGATTACATCAATTGGCTTCCCTTGGTCAGCTAGGTGGGTTAGTGTGTCATAAAAGGAAATCAGGTTTGATAAGCAGGACTTTCTTCTCACGAAACTGTGCTGACTGTGACCAGTGACTGCATTGTCTTTCAGGTGTTCTTCAATATGTCCCAGAATAATCTTCTCCCTAACTTTACCGGGCACTGAAGTGACACTTACAGGCCTGTAGTTTCCAGGGTCCTATTTCTTGCCCTTCTTGAAAACTGGGATGGTGTTTGCCAGCTTCCCGTCAGCTGGGACTTCTCCAGATTCCCAAGATTGCTCAAAAATTTTCGAGAGATTTTGCAATGACATCAGCTAACTCCTTGAGGATTCTTGGATGAATCCCATCAGGCCCCATAGACTTTTAGGGATCCAACTGGAGCATCAGATCCCACACAATTTCAGGGCTGACTGGGAGTTAGTTGATCATTCTCATGGTCATGATCCTCAGGCTCAAGACACTGAGACCCCCTCGGTCCATCATCCATGTTGAAGACAGAAGCAAAAAATGCATTAAACACCTCTGCCTCGTCCATGTCCCTGCAGATCTGGACACTTATTTTAATAGCATTGTGAAATCTAATTTCTGCTGTAGCTGTCAAGATAGCCAATTGCTCTTTCTTTATATTTTTCTTAAAGAGAACAAGTTTCTTCAAACTTAGTGCAGAAATTTTCCTCCTCTTCCACATGATCCCTGCAGAAATTAGAGAAATCAGGAGGAAAAAAAATTCAGTGAGGAGTATACTTACAAGTATGATTCAATGCTCAGTGAACAGATTATAAAAATCAAAAAGCATCCTATGAGAACTTTATGAGCACATTTCCATATTTTTCACACACGTCAAAGTATACCTTTAATTGCTTATATAAAGATGTGCAGATCTGAGCTTTTAGAGACAGGAAATAGAACCAAAATGTCACGGGCTACGTCAGCTTTCTTGTACATCTATGCAATCTCTGCTGTAATTATTTTCTATTGGGATTCTAAAGAACTGGATAAAGCCTGTCAACTTTTTGTCTGAAGTTTAAGTGTTTTGCTTTCACTGAATTTCATCAGAAGGTAATTTGGTTGTGAAGGGGGAAAAAAAGGCATTCTAAGCATCTGCATGTTCATTTTAAAGTGGAAGTTCAATATAATTTGAATTTCAATGAAATAAGATGAGAATGTGTTCAGATTTCAAGTATTTTTAAATTTCTCATGAACATTTCAGAGCTCCAGAAGTTGTTTTTTGGTTCACAAGAGCATCTGCTTTTTAAAAATCTCTCAGTTTCCTGCTACTGTTACTGCACTGTCAAGTTCCTTTTTATAGTATCTCCTTTTTAAAATCCTAATTCAGGGAGAAGTGATCTTCCACACTCCTGAGTGTTTCATTTCTACACAAGCAATAGATATCATTACAAACGTGATCAGTAAAGAGAGAATCAAAAAATTTCCATGGCCTACATTTTGGCAGGAAGGATTGGCAAAATACAACAAATCCTCTAAATGGTACAGTAAATCTCAGAATGAACTAAATCATTAAATTCCCATGAAATCTGCTTGTAACAGGCTAAAAATACTGTGGAAAAACTGCTTGTCTCATGGTTTCTTCAATAATTCTAATTTTGGTTATGTTTGAAAGCCAGAAGTGCCTAACCTGAAAATGTATGGAAATATTCCAAAAGCCATGGCAGCATTTTGAGAAGATCAGCAAAAACCAGCTGCAGGTTTATTTTGATTTCAGTTCAGCTTTCTCCTAAGTCATTTGACTAGTTTCAGTATGTGTGGAAATATGTTTCCTTACTTTGTGATTATTTTAGAAACAGTTATTACTTTAAAAACAGAGAATATAGAGAATTTCATCTCTTATAGTGATTGCAGGCTTAAAAATGAAGACACTGCTCCAAGCAACTTAATGTTTCTTTGAAGGAGGAAAGATTTTTAATTTCTATCACTGAGGTGTGAAAATGAACAGAAAAAGATTTTGCTCTTCTTGTTATTATATAACAGGTACATAAGTATGTACTTGTAGAACAGTCAGACTACTAATAACACTGCACAACAGAAGAAAAAAGAGGCCCTTGGAACTAAGCACCTATGAAAATACAGCTTAGTGTCTAACGGGAAGAGACAAATCAGTAGGTATAATCCAGAAAACAGGCAAAGAAAAGTACTATGTTCCTGAGACTGCATATAAAACTAGAAAGAATATAGAAAACAATTGAAAATACCTAGGTAATTACTTAAAATTTATTTCAAACCACAGTTGAAATATAACATAGCTCTTTAGATAAAAAATATATTGAACTATACTAATTAAGGTAGATTAATTAATTTTAAAAATAATAAAATGTAAGCAAATCAATAATTTTAAAAATAATAATTAAATTAAGAAGAGGTGGGAGATTTTTCCTACTTACTTTGATTCTCAAACATCTCTTTGTAGCAGGTAATTTCCTCATCAAGCATTGACAGAACAACAGAAAAATTGGGATAAAAGCTAGAACTGGTGGCAAGCCTTTCCAACAGATTACTAAATACCAGCAAATTTGCAGAAAATTCACTGAACAATAAAGAACTGCAATTTTATTCTAAAATATTTTACTCTAAAACCTGCATTTTCCCAGAAGTTATTCTGTTAAAATAACAGAATAATCTGCTAATTAATTATAGGGGGGGGGGGGGGGTTTTGGGGGGGGGG